>JACMIF010001527.1:0-23123 GCA_014805445.1 Diplogasteroides magnus | reverse complement strand
CAAGTTTGGTAAAAATCATGTGCAATGTACTGCTTAAGTACTCCCCATTGCGGGTATGCACGTCCCTCAGTGAAGCCTGCTTCTTGCTGTAGAAAATCCCAAACATGGCAAATTTTGACATTTTCGAGCCTTAGGAAGCCCATTTTTCCTTGTATGAGGGGCTGCCTGAAAAATTGAAGGTGAGTTCTTTGGATTCCCCCAAGTGCTATCGAAAGATACAAATATGGACACCTTAGGTCCAAAACCGTCCATTGTAAAGTCAGTTTGCGATAGAAATCGGCGCCCCGGACTGTACCTTTAAGCTTTTGTACATGTCCGAAAATTTCAGCGTAGCATCAGCATGTGTGAGGGAAACTTCAGCCGTGGTTTAATGATGGTTTGTCTAAGATCAAAGATTAAAGCTCAACTTTAAACATTTTCGAAAAATTGCCCATATATTGCGTGCCAATGTACAGAGACTCCACTATTGTGTCCAAAAACCAAGTTTAGCGCCAAATGTTGTTATCGGGACATCGAAAGGAAGATCTTGAATTTGACAAAGTTAATGAATTGTATGAATATTGACATAATTCATTGTTTGTTTTTGGCCGAAGAACATTTCATTAAGTATCCTGAGTCGATAAAAGAGCTACAGCAACGAATATACACGCATATCCTTTGGCCAATGCGAAAAAAATGTTTCGCAAGCACTTGGGAAAGAATGAACCGCATGCCATGCTTACGTAAGCAGAAATGCTTGATTGTCCGCCCTAATAAAAAACTCATAGCAAAGCTTTGGTACCTAAATAGTTTCGGATCGATTTCTATTTATTGCAGTTAGGATTTATATAACGGCAAATTTTTTTGTTCTCATTCATATAACATCAGCGTAGCGGTAGTCAGTAAATTCCACAGGAACTCGTTCTGCAGATATTTGATGAATTAGAAATGCACTCATTTAGAACTGCTCTATACGTAGACTGGAAGTTCAAATACACATAAAGTTAGCCGAACTCCGTCCTTGTTCAATAGGGGAACTCAATTCACCTACGTCTCTACACGACACTTTGTACTTGTACTGCTATTTTGTCATAGTGATCACGTTTTGTTTTGACAATGGTCGTTGTATAGTAAGCAATGTCTACATCTAAGCCGTCCCTGTAATGGTTATGTGTTCAATTGTTCCGGGTGTTCACTCCATTAGCTAATCGTTTAATCGTTATCGCTAGATGGAATTGTTATGATAGAAAGATATGTTGTAGGAATCAGTTTATCTAGGACAGATAGCAATATGATTCGGTATGCTTATCTATCTCTAAAACGTCCCATATGAAGTAAGTTGAATACCTTTTTGTAAGCAAATGATGATGAGAAATTTATATCCCCTGAGGATATATTCATAATTTTTCTCATTTCGAGAATCGTCAATTTTTTTAAAATACATAATACGCTTACGCTGATATAATTAGCTTAAAGGCACTGCCCACGGGCCAGAAAATTCTTTTATGGCTGACAAATGTCTTAGCGTTCAATTTCCTTTAATTTCCATTGTTTAAAATATAGAAAACGACAGAGATGGCCGTCTTGAATAGAGCTACAACTTCTGGGTAATTCGAGTGCGCTAAACACTGGAATAAAAACCGCGAAGCACCAAATTTTCCAAAAGCTCCAAATAAATGAGGAAATTCAAAATGTTATTTTCTGCAGATTACGGAAATTCATTCGTTTTCGATTTTATTTCAGCATTACTCTGTGTTCAAAAATTATCCATGTGTCCGCTCTGTGAAATACTAAAAATATTTCTAGGTATTACTCATAAAACGATTATCATATCTGGTGATTCCAAACATCTGGATCACATACGAGGATCATATGAGTTTTCGACAAAAATAGATTGGACGCGCCACATTGCAGCATTTGTCGACTTTGCCCTAAACAACTATGGTCCGGAATGATGCGATAACCTCTTGTCTGTTAAGTCTCGTAGGAATGAGAAAGCGCGCGGAAATGGGGAAGTTAAAAATTCCCCCTCACCCCAATATCTTATAAAATCAATTAGATGTGCATTGAAATTTTTTATTCACTGCATGTTGTGATCTGAAAAAAAAATCATTTTCATTGTTATTGTTAATAGCCAAAATGTGAAGTATGCCGCATACGGTATGCGGCATACTTCACATTTTACACCGTCCTCTTACCAAATGCGAACATGACGACATCCATTATCCATTCAGGAGCTAGAACTTTATCACAATTTTGACTTGAACTTTGGTATTAAGATTTATGAATGATGGAAGTTTGGTCTGTGTACACAATATAATGGCAGCATGACTTTTTCATTGTTGTCGTCTCGCGCGTCTCGAATAGTCTTTGTATTCCCATATATATGCAATGTGTACCCAACTGACATGCCTCAACACATATTCCCCGCATTATTATTTTCCATCCTAACCGAACTGTTGTACACAGAACACTCGTTACGTTTTTTAGGCCGACCGTATTTCTCACATTCTACGCACTTCATCGTCGTTCCTCTTACCCACACGAGCGATTTAGCATATGTTTCACCCAAATTACTTATGTGAAAATGAGATTCTGGGTAACAGTTCTGATAGGATGCATTAAATACACGTAAACGAAGTTGATTTTCCGAGTATAAAACTGGCCTGTGATTGCTGCTGACTATTCTCTGTCTAATTCTCACCGTGTTCATCGTTCCTCGTACCACCACTCACATATGTTTCAACTGGAAAACATATACGAATTTGTTTACATGAATAATAATTGATGAAATTTTTGACATGTGTGTTACAATAATCGAACAGGCATAATCTATATTCGCGAAGCATCATTTCTAGGGTGTTTATATCGGTGCATTTCTCATTCGTCCAATCCTATCTTACCATCACATTGTCATCCGCTCAGCAGAGATTAGACGAATAATAAAAAATTAAAGTTTTTGCCCATTTAGATACCCATATATTCCGCTACAATAGCATAAATGACGGATTTGTAGCAGATATGGAGCAGAATCACAACTTTCGCATCTACCTAAATTCCACCTTTACTGGCCCAAATCAAACGATTTTCAACATTTTCTATGCAATTGAGGCATGTCATTTTATCGATATTTTTTTATCAAACTGCCTAATTTAAGTTCTCCATTTACTTCATTTCCCTTCTTTATTCACCGCTGTTCATGATTACTCTCAATCGGTCTCGAGTGCTTCACAGAAATATAAGAATATATTTTGTAAGTAGTTTTTAAAATTTTAATGACATCAAAAAGATTATTTTAGATTTGTACACTTTTTCAATACGGTGGTTCTATAATTTGCCGGATTGTGATGATGATGTACCAGATTTATGATATTCCAAAGAGAGGTACGGAGGCGACATATATGTAATTTTCCGATAGAGATAGGGATATAGGCCTTTTATGTATGATTAGATTCGCCGAAAAGTGGAAGACGTCGGTTCGATTCGGCCAGATACCAAAGCCCTAGTTTTTTTTCTGTGGAATCCTGGGAATAACTTCATGTGAAAAGTTCAGACGATGATATCCTGCTTCGAGTTGTTCACCTGTATCGGGAGACCTATTTCGGAGTGTTCTGTTTGGGGTATGTTTCAAGATGATAGCATTGTCATTTTTCCGTCCAATCATTCCAATTATTCTGTTCCTTTATAGGAGCATGATCATCTCGTGTGAACGTCTTGTTGGATCCATATGGTGGAAATGGTCAGAAATCATTCTAAATGTTTTCATTGGGCTTTTTAATACTAATAATCACAACCGTCATTTCCATTGATTGCTGGAAAAGTATAAACACCGCAAATAGTCTTGTATTAGTAAGTAAATGAAGCTCTGATAGGTACGAAAGAGCTGGCCCAGGGACACTCTGCATGTTCGTAGGACTAGAAGTAGCGGCGATACTAATTTCCAGCATAAATTCATTCGGATGGCATTTTAGTGAGCTTATTCATCCATGAATAATAGTGGTTGAACAAATTTTTAGACTATTTCAACATCTACGTCAATTCGCTAATATTCGCAGGAATACAATCGTCGAGCGTTGTGGTATTAATACTCATACGTCGACAAATTCACGTTAAATGTATTTCAGATGCTGATCTACGTGTACTTTTTCAATAGAAAGCGTTTGAGAAAGTTGAAGGCTTTCCGAAGCAAGTATGAGCTTGCGAAGTCATTCCAGCTACAGGAGAATCTGAGGGTTATGAAAGTCAGTAAACAGTTCATTTTACAGGCTTTTTATGTGTTCAATGATTTGGAAATTTTTTTTTTAAATACCCAATAATGTGATCGATTCTTGTCATGTGTCCGAATATCTTACATTCGTGACCGATTTTCGTAACTGACGTCGTTATATGCCCGCGAAAACTAGAGGCCTCATCTCGGGTGGAAGAACGGCGCCATGGACGTTTGCGCCATTGTGGTGAATCCATTTCGCCATTATGGCGCAAACGTCCATGACGCACTCCTCTCTCTCACCCCTCATCTTAGATCGTCATTCGGATGACAGCTCATACAGTGTTCGGGAACGCCATCGCCCTAATGAACTTCCTCGCCTTCATTCTGACTCCCGAGTCATTCTACATACGCAATTACTTCATCGCTATTTTTGAGCTGTTTATTGCAGCGTAAGTCGTTTCCGAATAGCTTGCAACTTGCAGGAAACGAAATTACTTCCCTGAAAATGGAGCAGATCATTGCCAAGTCATGTTCAAACCAAAAACCACGTGTGTCAAACCACATAAATAAAGTCGTACGGGTAAAAATCTCATTCCGACAGCAGAAATACATAATAAAAATTATTTAACAAAAATGCTGTTGGATTTTGAGAAATACGCGCATATTCAATGATCAAATCCCTTAAAGTACCTAAAATAGTTCACTGTTTGACAGTCTATTGACGTCGGAATATTATCCGCGTCATGGACGTTTGCGCCATTGCGGTGAAATGGATAGGTACGACTTCAGTACGCAATACACGTGTTAATTTCACCATTATGACGCAAATGTTCATCCCCACGTTAGAGCTCGTAAATACCTGGGAGCAGGCAATTTCCGACTGCGACTATAATTATTTTTGCAGATATGGTCTTGTCTACGTGGTTTCCGCAATGAACGGCGACGCGAAGTTCAAAGAGGAATTCAAGAGGATAAACGTCGTGAGGCTGATATGTCTCAAACAACGAAGAAAGGTATCGCAGATGGGCATGAAAGACGAGTGCGCAACGAGCTTGCACCTTTGGGGGGCAAATGAACCATTGTTGAGCAAATGTCTTTCAGCCCATACAGCATTGAAATTTTTTGATTGAAAACTGGTTGGGTGGAATGATCATGTTGATATACCACAGCCTTATTATTTTTGTTACTCAAGGGAAATAAGCGCTTACTATCACGCATAGCTTACATGATTAATACTGGGGGTATGAAAAATATTCCTAGTATTGTAAGTGACGTGTGAACAGAAGGGAAACGTGCTGATTGTTTACTGATGCATGCAAAACGAGGTAGACTGCATTTTTTTCTTTCATCGTCGCTACCTTGGTGGGGTTTTGGAAAAAAAATTATGGCTTACCGTTTTAACTCTTCTCATCAACAACTCAACACTATTGCAGATGACAACAGTCTCACCGGCCTCGATGAGTCTCGCCAAGAACCTTGAAGTAGAGACAAACGAATACTTTTCTCAACTAAAGAATGCGTGGGAGAATATCCCAGACAAATAAATAAACAGTTTAATTTATCCTTCAGTACATCGACTCGAAATCATCAGAACAGTAATTGTACACGTTTGTTTTTGAACCGATGCATTTTTCAACAGCTGTCTGGAACAATAACGAGACTACAATAGGGGAAAAAGGTGTTTTTCGGCATCTTCTCCATGACTACCATTGTATAGCTCGATCGAAGGAACAAATACAACTCTCTCGAGACTAGAATGACCTCTTTGATTTAGATGAAAACATTACCTGCTTTCAGATTGGGAAGACAGGGAGACCTTTAGGGTAGGAGAAGCAAGCTGAAGAGCACTCCTCGTTTATTTAATTCCCTCGGAGCGGCTGTCCAGTAGGGTGGGCCGTTCGATGATCATTTTTCGATCCCATCGCCGATGCTGAGCGGTCGATCCTTCCCTCTTCGATGGGATCGAACGGCCGATCCGATCGAAAGGAAGGATCGAAATGAGCATCGAAGGACCGATACTGGGGCCGATGATATCATCGGCCGATGATAGCATCCAGGAAAGTGATAATGAAGGCTCGAAATGGAACAAGAAATGGGGGGTTTTACTTATCTTCGCGTGTTGCTACTTCTTTGCTTTCTTTGTCAGGATGATAGTTAATGATATCAAGATCCTCCTTCCGTTTTGTAGAACTACCGTAACCCATACAGTCTATCACAAACTGATAATTTTTATAACAGTTTAATTTAGCAATATCATTATTAGCTGTTTGCGATCTTTTTGAGTAACTCCCCCCATTATTGATCGTTTTCAACAACTAGGTGGATCTTTCGCTATAGAGCTACTGTAACTATCGTGTCTTCATAATTGTTTTAAAGTAGCCTATTAGGGTGTCCGGAACTTTTTCGATTTTTTAAAATATCCTCGATGGAAACTGAATTGGATTACTAAACAATTATTCCATAAATATGTCCAGGTCCACACATGTTTATCATTAGTGGGCGATGACGTCACTCCTTCTGATGACGTCATGACAGTCGATTTCTCAACACATAACTTTATTTTAATTTTTTTATTTATTTATCTTATTCATCTTATTTATCTTATTTATCTTATTTATCAAATTTTAAAACAAGTATGCCAAACAACACTGGGCAAAAAAGAGCCTTATCAACTATGAAGGTTCGTTGTCAGAGATGCCGTTGTGGACATCCTACATAACTCAGATTTAGGCTACTTTAAAAAATTATGAAGACACGATAGTTTGTAACTCTATAGCCAAAGGACCACATAATGTTGAAAACGATCAATAATGGGGGGGGGAGTTACTCAAAAAAGGCAAACCGCTAATGATGGTGTTGCTAAATAAAACTGTTGTTAAAAATTATTAGTTTGTGATAGACTGTTTAGGTTACGGTAGTTCTACAAAACGGAAGGAGGATCTTCATATCATTAACTATCATGCTGACAAAGAAAGCGACGAAGTAGCAACACGCGAAGATAAGTAAAACCCCCATTTCTTGTTCCATTTCGAGCCATGAAGGCACTTTCCTGGGACCGATGATATCATCGGTCCTTCGATGCTATCATCGGCCCCAGCATCGGTCCTTAGATGCTCATTTCGATCCTTCCTTTCGATCGGATCGGCCGTTCGATCCCATCGCCGCTAAGAATGAACGATCGGATCGAAGGGCCGATCATGCGCCGATCCCCCACCCTACTGTCCAGCATCAGAGAGACATCCGTTCCGGGTGAATTGCATGACAGAAAAACGCACATCTCGCACTTCTGCTTGAAAATGAATAGTGAGGAGGAGCACGAGGAAGAGTACAGCGCCAAGAGGGACAGCAAGATGTCGCGAACGAGAAAATTACATCCAAGAATTCGGGCAAGAGCAAGAAGGCGAGGGGATCCTTGAACGAAACACTGGATTACGGTAGATCACCGTAGTCCAGTTAATGGTAGACCGGGCTACGGTATATTCCAGACGGGGACGTGCGCCGAGTTCGAGAGCATCATCATCAAGAACTTCCATAAGGTTAACACACTTACCGTAACCCGAACGATCGATCGATATTCGAATTCAAACTTTCACGGATCTGTACAAAGGGCAAGGGTTGCTCCCGGACGAGGACAACCGCGCGGCCCTGACGGCATACCGTAGTAATTTGTAGTAGAAAACAATCGTTGCACGAGGACGGCCAGTTGATGAATTATGAGCTCTACATGATCCCATATGCAATGTCGAACGACAAGTGGGAGTATGTAGAAGTGCGAATTACGGTAGTTCGTCAGGTCAAACACGTCACCCTAGGTCTCCGATCGCGTGGTCATCAAGGGTTTCCGCCTCGCTGCGCCACAAATGCTGCCCCGTGAGCTCGCCAGCATAATGTGAGTGAGCACTTGGGTACGTTAGTTCGCTGAGACACATTCGTGATTCAGATGTGTAATGGATCCGAAGATGCAGCCAAAATCGAGATTATAGGCATGTATATCGCAGCACAGGAAGTGGTTAATTAGATGGGTCATAATGGTTATTAGTTGCTCAATCGTAGTTGATCGGTCTACGGTAGTTCGCTGGGTCAAAGTTGTGATTTCAGCTGAACTCGTCGATGAGAAGGGCGGTGTCGAGTATGACGCAACAATTCCCAAGCGCCCGAACAAGGCGGCGCATGCGACGAAGTAGTCGAGAAGGAAGATGGATGAGGAGTCAAGAGAACCGCGCACCCATGCACACCACACTTGCGCCATGATGGTGACTCACCAAACATGCGCCTTTACGAAGCACCATCATGGCGCAAACGTCGCTGCAGCTCAAATATTCGTCAGATAAACGTCTTGGTATGCGCTAACCTCTAGTCACAAAGAATGCACTGATGACTGGCAAATGTTTCCGCACAAACAGTCAATCTCAAATTGTCACTGTAGTTCTATGTGTCAACTTGTGATTTATGGTCCTCGTCGTCGCATATCTTTGTCCTCTTACGCCACGAATGAATTGACGGTACACCTCTTCGCGGATATTTCACAATGTTTGTCCTTGTTTGTTTACGTGCGGACTCTAAAAATATCTGGATGTTACTGAATCATCCCGACGGTTTCGGGTGTCATTGTGAGGCTTCGTTTTCATTGCTTCCTCTCCTCTTCCCATTGCTTCCCTAATTGTGGGGAGATCAGAGATCACAATATTGAATTTCTTAGCGCGTTCGCTTTTCATGTGATCCAACTTCCGCGTTTATGTTCGGCTTGTTGATGATTAGGCTGTCGCTGTCGGTACTAAAGTGCGTCATCACTCATTCCGACCGTAATCTATGACGAGCAATAGAGAATGAGCCACCAATGCGCACAGACAGAAAAGTTGCTCTTTGCTCCCAACAGCGTCGCCCTATTGATGATCGATGAATCGCTGGTGAATCGTTTCTGTACGAATTGCTCTGATCATTCCGCCTGTCAGAAAGCAACGCTGGAGCAGGGAATAATAATGAACGATTTCATTTCTTCATTCATTTCTTCCGCAACATCGCACTGATTTTGAAAAGGATCTGCCCTCGAATATGCGTCCCCTATTAGCACAACTATTTGTTACTATTCTTGAAACCTTGTAGAGTATGAACACATTATCTGACCGACGCTAGGATTGTTGGAACAAGAATTCCGTAATCCTTTCGGAATTCCTAAACTCTAACGCGTTCCGAAATAAAATGTGGAAGAGAAAGCAGGACCGAGCTTCGGAGTTCCGAAACTAGGAATATTCCAAAAGGCTATCTCAACTACCTAGAGACCGCGAAACGAATCAGTGGCTACGTTGGGCGTGCTATTTCATCATTTCCTGACCTCACTAGTCGTGATTTTTCAATAGGTTTCAAGCATAATAAACAGAATATGAGCGCAAAGTGAGTTGACTTGAATGATACTACGCCCTATTCCCACTCAACGGAAATTACTGTATTCATCTCTAATTATCGCCTTTCATAATCATCGGCTATTTCTCTCACGTTCTCTTTTCAATTGCTGGCCACTGCGAAGCCCATTCACGTCTCGACTTCTAATTCCTTGCGAGCCCATTCTCTTCTCTGGCGAAAACACTCGGCCCTAATATTGTGGCCATGAAGCCATGAATCCTTAATAATCCCTGTTTTCTTCCTCATTGTCAGAATTAAGCAGGAACAAATTTTGTCAGGAAAAGATGTTTGTACACATTTCCCCACTAAACGCAGCAATTCCGCGACGATCGTCAATAGGGATGAATGCTTTCTGTTGATGTTTGCTCACATTTTCTGGCGTGAGACAGCTCTCCCTCTTTTAGACATTTCAAGAAAATCGAGAAAGATTGCAGTATGATTGGCAGTCTGATCATTTTTCCGCTTATGTTTCAATGGTATTATATATTTAGAGATTTGCCTTCAGTGAAGCATAACCCATGAAGTAATCATTCTGCCAGCACTAGTGTGCAGACAGACTAGAGTCTCGAGGAGCCGAGGAGTAGGGATTCATTTTCCGTCTGCTTTTCGCGATTGAATAACAAAACGTATATCTTCTCTTTCGTGGAAGGAGTAGTCCCTTTTGTGAGTGGGATTGGGCTAGAGTCTCGGGCCATTAGCCCCTCTGCCTGTGAGAAACGACTGCATTTTCAGTTCCTTTATGACTCTGTGAACGGCTTACTTACTTACTTAATAGGATTTATAAAACGGCAATTTTATGTGAATAGGTGCATTTCTCATTCGTCTAGTATTCAAGGAGTTGTTGTCTCTCTCACGTGATATCAACCGTTCCGATTGAATTAGACGAATGAGAAATGCCTAAAATTTCATTTTTATAAACCCTTACTTAATTCAGCTTTACGTAAGGAGTTTCAGAGTAGTGAAATCTGTGCATACTTGCTACTTACTTGCAATGCAATGGGAAGTAACTTCATTCGCCGTCCTAATCATTCTTCCTCAGCTGTCTTTGGGGAGGAAAACGAATTTTCGTGGTGCTTTATCCGTGAAAAACGGACGGGTGAATCGCTCTTCCCTGGCAAGAGATTTCCGTGAGTGATACACAGACAACGCACGGCCTGACAAAATAGCCCCAGGGCATACGAGACCGAGGTAGGGAGAGGGGACGAAGAGAGGGAGAGGTTGGACACAAGAGCAAAACAGCCTCTCTCTCCGTCTGCTCTTCACTTCACCTAACATTGTCTTCTTTCCTCATCCGAGTCACATACAACTACTACTAACAACTGGCCAATTTCAATTCAGGACCCACGAGTCCTCCCCTGTTTTTCCTGTTCTCAGACCAACCCCATTGGGCCAAAAAAGCCATGTGGACAAACAATTCTAGAGTCATTCACGCTTCATTGGAGTCCTGAGCGCTTACTTCAGTTTTCAAGCTTTGTCTTTGCTCCTGGCTTCCATATTTTTCCATTGATTTTAGTGAAATCTATAGGGCCCTAAATTATTTACCTTCGCTTGAAACTTACTTGTCGAAGCCTATTTTTCCATAGTCGCACTGCGGAAAGTTATGCGTCAGCGAATTCATATAAAGTTCTACGGTTTTCTTCAGAGATAGTGAAATGTCGAATTGTATGAGTACAATGCTATTGTCGCGAACGCTAAATACGAGGGTGCATTGCATTGTACACTCTCGGTGCCATTAATATTTGCGCCATTACGGTGAAATGGGCAATAGCGCCATCATTAAAGTGTCATGGCTTCCCTCTTATGTCGCCAAAGTCCATGGTTCATTGGCCTTCCAATTCTTCATTCTTCGTTCCCTGCTCGTTATTTATTACGGACTGCGGGCTCTTACGGGGTGTGACAGAAGAAAGGGGAGAAAGGGGAATGAGAATATGGGACAGAAGCCCTCTTTTCGTATTCACGCAAGAGTAGTAGTTCGGTTCGGGGGAAAATAAGACAGCTAGGAGAGAAAGCCAATTGCAGAAAGGTACATATGTATATACGACAATTGCCTATATGCCAATTCGGGCTTGTATTTTCCTTTGTACTATATTATTTCCTGTAAATAGCTTGAGCTATCTCGAGGAATTTTATTAGATACTAAAAATTATGAGGCTCTTGACTTGGCGAAAGTGATTTGCGTAAGAGAGGAGCTGCTATTTTATCTCCTCTTATCTGTTATATTGTCTTCGTAGCCTCGTACACCTGCAAAGTCTCTGAAATAGCCTCCCAAATGTACACGATACGCTCTTGCCACGTAGTAAGCATAGTAGAGTGCAGGTCTATTCTCGTAAACTCATATTGTCAGTCGCACTCTCTGTTATTGAAGCAGAATATCTCACGTAATGCATCACTCTTTCATCACGAGGAATCCCTAATTTTCATCTCATTCCGTTGATTGCATTTGCTTCATCTCTTCTAGCCATAAAGATTCCCTGTTCTCTGCCAATATTATGAGAATCACCTTCCATCTCTCGCGGCTCCAATTACGGATTTAGGCTATAAATAAATCTTTCAGTAGACTAAGGCTAGGGCTTGGCGAAATGGCGATGCAAGAGTTCGATGTGATCGACTACGTCGCGCCCATTGGTTGGTATACACGTTTATTATACGTTTATTAAGTTTTAATATTAGAATAGTCGGAAGACGACTTGACATCATATTCTTTCATTCAGATACTAATGTGGTTCATGAAACAGATTTTGAACGCACTAGATGTCTATGAAGGCAGGCGTAAATTCCGATTATGTTTCATGACGATATTAATATTTCGTCAATTATTCTATTGACAGTTTTGTTATATTTTTCGATAAAAAAATATCTAAAATGAGAATTGGAATTGCGTCCGACCTGTAAATTTCATTTTTTATAATTTAATGTTTATTATTTTTTTATTGAATCTAATATTTTCAGTGGTGGGCACCATCTTCGCCGTCGTCCTTTTCGTCATTTCAGTCCTCATCAACTTTATGTGCATTGAGAAGCACGACGACATCACGGCGTTCGAGAAGGCTAGTAAATTATTGATTGATGACGTCATAGTGGTCATACAAAATACTTAATGAATTTTATTTGTATGAAAACCCCAAGAAATCTCATCTAGAATATTCTATTCGGATGCTCGCTGTTCTCATAGTTCTCACGTATTCGTGAGAAGTGCTGAATAGGGAACGCATTATGGAATCCATAAAATCCTTCCGAACAACCAGATATAGAAATGAGAAATGGCCGCTCCGAAGAGACTGGGGAGGTTATTTCATTCCATAATGAAATCCTTAGTGCTCAATATAGGTCCCACTTAGTCCCGCACGTCAGGATGCCGTTTGCCTGCCAAAATAGCGTTCCTTTGTTATATTTGGAGCTCTTTATTCACATGGCTATTGTTACTGTGGAGAAGACTTGTTTGCGCTGAATATCATTGAAATTTCGCTCTCTGTCTGCTGCTCTAGCGAGATAAGCGCATTAATGGTGAATAGCAATATGTTTCTCCCTAATTTAGCAATAAATATGGCGCAAACTGCCACAAGTGTCATAAGGGACCAATGATTGTGGCACTGCTGCCAGCTAGGTGCTTTTGAGAGGCCAGAGGGGTCCGGGGTTGGATATATTACACCACGTCCCCTCTCCTCATCGCTCACTCAATCGCACTCACGTTCAACCATTCGTCTGTGCACTTTGCACTTTCCACTCAATCTGTTAGGAAAAACAAGAGGCATCACAGACTAATACGACCGCAAGCAATAGATTGATCGTGAAACATATCTATATCGTAAGGTCAGTGATCGAGCGAGCCATTTCGCCGACGGAGCAAAAACGAGCCCGTAGCATTGGGTGTCAGCAGCGGTGCCAATCGCAAAAAGTGCTGATCAACTGCAGCCGCTCGTTCCTTGTCCTTTCAATATTAAGTAGGCTGTCCGAATCACTCGACATGCTCCTAGTTTTGGCGACATGATTCGTTCTGCGTAACAGTGGTACAATTTCATTGTGGCATTTATCATGGGAGCGAAATAAAAATGTTGAACCAGAGCAATTCTACTTGTATTTGGATGTCTGATCTTCAATCGAGGAGAGAGATGAAGGCATGTAGCGGATCACGTGAATGTACACATATCTGATCTCTCGTGGTTCGATGACATGGAGAGTTCATTCGGACGAGGAAATCATTGCTCGAGGGGAGATGCGTTGAGTGTACCCAGATAGTGAGTGACTGAAGAGCAGAAAAAAAATATAGTTTCAAAAATGAACACTACGTAAATAGTATGATCTGCAGTTCGACTACTTTATGGGTTATGTTTCAAGGCTACTATATATTTGAGGATATACCCCCTGAGAAACATTACCCACAAAGTAGGCAAACTGTTGAAGGCAATCATCTTGCATTTTTGGGGAAGAGGAGGTTGGATGAAGCCATAGGGCGTTGTCCTCTGGAGAAGATCCATTCCGGATGCGCAACTGTTTCCGGTAAAGAAAGAATTAGACCGTAGCAAATGGGATGAGTGAAATGAAAAGGGCTTTCGGGGCTCATATTCCATTTGGGATATGGAATACCGACAAAAGCCTGAAGATTTATGTGATTAGATGGGCGAAAGATGTCTTTTCACTGTCCAAGTGTCTAAATCACATGTAAGGCGCAAGTGTCCATGACGTTCGCGGCTTTCTCCCGGTTACGCACACCGTGCCTAGGGAAGAGGATCAATAAACCGCCTCCCGAATTGAATGCTAGGTGAATTCAAGCGTGCGGTCAATATTTTGACTGGATATATAAATTACTGTCAACGCTTTCAAATTTTATTGCGCGCTACCAATACTGTCAAAATGAAGTGAAGTTCATTTTCAAATCAGGGATTTTGACTATTTCACTTCATCTTATGTTCTGATGAAGCACAATGCTACATGAATATAACGAGAAAGAAGCAGTTGCTTAGTGGAGTATAAATTGCCGGGAGATTTATATTTTGCTCGCACACCTGCTTGTTTATTCGTTTCGGCTCCCTCTGTCAGTGCAATCTGGCCTGTGAATCACGCAAAACACGTCTGGAGAGTGTGTTTTTCGCCTTTCCTCACTTGAACTTCAAGGCACAGAAGTCCAGGAGTCAGGAATTTATGGGATAATCTTATCATTGTGCACCCAACAGAACGATTAAAACTTCCCATTCATCACAATGACCGAGTTGAAACTTATCCATACTCAATAGCGAAAGTCAGAAAAGCCACTATGTTGTACGAAAAAGTGAGAGAGAGAGACAGCTCGTCGAAAATTACAAGAGCGTGATAGGGTAACAGCTCAGTTGGAACCATATACTAGAAATGAGGCATATAGTGAATGGGCTATTTTTGCTCATCACTACAGTTCTGCTGTTTCCAAATGACTTCATAGCCAAACCTAAATGATTGACGGCAAAACTGGAAGAGGATCACTTAAAGTTATGCGTACTTCGTTTCCCTGTACCTACATAAACAATGTGTTTCCTGGTGGGGAAACAAATTTGCACGCACAATCCCATTTTCGCATAAGACAATTTTGTACGCGTCTCCTTCAGTTTGAATCAGTGGTCCGAGGCCCAGAGGAGCATTCAACAGTGTTCTCTTTGCCATTTGTCATTTATCTCTGCGGCGCAGTTGTTTCTCCGTTTAATAAACAACGGATCCGCAGACGAAAGTCAAACCGTGTGATGAATCAAGAAACCATAGTTGAAAGATATGCAACCAGGAAGTGAAATTGAAACAGGAAACGCTATGTTTGTATAGATGATTCAACGCGTGCGCCATCGTTGAAAAAGGGCAGTGGTATAATCAAAAGAGCATCGAAAGGGCCTGAAAAAAGTATTACAATCAATGTAATTTCGCATAACGGGAATCGAAAGGGCAGAGAGTTTGATTACTAGATTTTGCAGTTAGCTTTCGACATTGGTTATGTTTCACGAAAAGTATAATATATCTTTGAACATATTTACATATGAAGCATAACAAATTTCTCAGACAAACAGTCAATTCCAAGGTTGAAAAAAAAGGTTCAAAAATACACCTAAAGCAGAATATGCTTGATGAATGGATTAGCAGTCAGAAAGTAATTTATAAAATATTTTAAAAATATGTTTCAGTGGGGAGTCAAGTACAACGTGCGCGCAGGCCCTCACCGCCTCTCAGTCGTCAGAGCAGTGACAATCAGGCGATAATTTTATCTGTGCTGGAATGACTTATCGATTAATGACGTCATAGTGATCATCAAGATACATAGACAGAAAAAAATGCGTTTTCGCAGTTCTCTTCGCATGATAATCATCATTATGCAAAAATACAAATCTCGTCAAAGTTATTTGGCGCAGTAATAGGCTATCAACAAAAATTCAATGAATCACGTTTCAGGCAAAGCGAGCTGCAGCAGCGAGAATACGAATACGAGTAATTCCATTAACATTCCCACACGGGTATTCCCATTTGACGGATCCATCCTTCTACCCAATTCAATGTATTTTACTGTAAATTACTGATCCTCTTCCCGAGCAAGATCCCACATTCATAATCCCGTTGACATTGTATATACCTCATGATGTGTATATGTATGACCTTGCAATAAAATCAACAACATTTATTTGCCAGTATTTTATATTCACGAGAATTGGAATGGGGTCCAATGTGGACAGTCTCTTGACTGCCGTATTCACGCATGGAAACCAAGTTGGGCGACGCGGAGAGGCTGCGCAGACGGCGCTGCGGACGGACACGGCGACTGTGATAAGTATGATTATGCTTCCTGGAAAGGTTGTTTTACTGTTGTACCCCCTCCACAACTACTGTAGTAAACCCCGCCAAAATAACGTTCATTTGTTGAAGAATCCGTTTTGAGTTCTTTCTTCGCACGGCTATAGTTGCTGCGGAGACGAATAATTAGCCGCTGAAAGCGACTATAAATAATTCTTAATTACGATTCGTGTCTGCTTCCGGTCTGTCTGGATTACCTAATATCTGGTGACAAATGCATATTAATGATGAAGAGCGTGCTTTTCCTATTTATCCATAAATATGGTGTAATTGGCCGCAAACATCTGAAGAACCAGTGATTGTGGCACTGCTGCCAGACGACAGCTCAGGAGAGGCCAGAGGGGGTCCGGGGGAAGGATGGATTACACCCCATTCCCTCATCATTGCTCTTCTTCTTCCCCTTCACTCAAACGCTCGCACGTTCACTCATCGGTTCCTAAATAAGCTAGAAGACCCAACTGAACGTTTTATGGCGCTCCAGACCAAGTGGCAAATAATATCGTCGGTCTGTCCACCTTCCATTTGGCACTTTCAATCGATCTGGCTATGAAACACAACAATGATCAGAGAATGATACCACATCACGCAATAAATGGCGCGTGAAACATATAATAGCTGTGCCGTAAAGAGAGTGATCGAGGCAAGCTTTACGCAAATGGAGCAAAAACGAGCCCAAGGTATTGGGTGCGTACAGCGGTGTAAATCGCAAAAAGTGCTGGTCAACAGCAGCCGCTCGTTCCTTGCGCCCTTTCAATATTACGGGGACTCTCGGAAGGGAAATTAGAATTGCTGGCCTATGGTTCCTCTACACAATTTGCCTTACAATTAGTAGCTGTCGGTAGTCAAAACACTTTACATTTATCTTAACTGTCGGATGCGCTTGCCAATCGTCTAGTTTATGCGACCTCATTTTCTCCACGTACTTAACATTGTTGCAATTTCATTGTTGGTATCTGTCATGGGCGCGAAACACAATATTTCCCTCAGCCCGAGCAATTACACTTGTGTTTGGATGTCTGATCTTCACTCGGACTGAGAGCTGAATGTATGACTTTTGGGCATAATAGTAAATGGACCATTGAGCCTTGAAGTGATAGCGCAGTTATCCATTTCACCACTAGGGCGTTATAAGTTCATGGCGCAATTGTTGTGTTGTTGATCACGTGAGTGTAGACTGCACTAATCTTTCGTGATCCGATGAGATTGAGAGGACAGAAAAGTACACTCTGTGGCGAGGACGAGCCAAACAACAAAGCATCCATCTTCCGACTCGCAAATAGCATTGTCAGAAGGATGGCAAGCTGACTAGGCGTAAGTATAAGGGAATTGAGGTCGCGCGTGAGGTCAATAGGATGGTTGGAATTAGGGTAGGCAAAAAGAACGCGAGAGTGCATTCCGTCTCTCTATGCTCTCCATCGTGCGTTCGTGTCTATAGACCAGATATGACCGCACGATGGAGAGAACAGAGAGACAGAATGCACTCTCGCGTTCATTCTGCCTTCCCAAGTTGGAATATATCTAGATAATATTGTCAACCTCAATATTTTGAAAATTAAATACAACATATTTAATCTGCTCAAACCGCCTTTTGGAAGCACAGCATTGCATGAAATATAACGAGAAGTTAAAAAAAGCAGCTTAGTGTACGACAACAAGCCGTGAAATATATGTTTTGCTCGCACACCTGCTTGTTGATTCGATTCGGCTCCATCTGTTAGTGCAATCTGGGCTGTGAATCACGGAAAACACGCCTGGAAAGTGTTTTTTCTCCTTTCTTCACCCATTCGTCTGGCGTGGAAGTCCTATAGTCTGGACAATTTGTGGGAATCTTTCATTATCCATCCCAACATAACTCTCCTGGATTTCTAGATATTTCACAGTTGAAACAGATCCAGACTCAATACCGGAAGTCAGGGATAAATATATACGAAATATCACGCAGAAGTTAGAGAGACGGTCAGCCATCACAGTTCAATTGCGATGTATAATACGACATTGTGTCAACGATACATGGCCTGCGCCCCCCCCCCTGTGATATCAGTGCAAAATATGTTTCAAGGGAGGCTGACGAGTGTAGATCCTCTCCCTGGGTGCGTAGGAAAGGGGCAATATGAGGCGAGCATCACATTAGAGGTGTATGATACGAGCAATGAAACATATTGTGAGTGCGCTACATGTCTATTTTTACTAACCATTGTATGGTCGTTATTTCCAAATGACAACATAGTGGTGCCTAAGTGGTTGACGGCAAAAGTTGTAGCGGTTCACTTAGGCGTACATCCTTTCTATGTTGATCCCACGAGACAATGTGCTTTTTGGTGAGAACAAACCAATTCGTACGTCGAATCCTGTTTGCGCGTAGACACAATGGGTTCAAAATCGGTGAATTTATCGACATTCTTCTCCGCCGTGGTGTCATCTATGATTGAATGACACAACGGCGCGACGGTGAAGAATGACGACATATTTTCCGATTTTGAACCCCTGGTAGACACATTTCGTACGTCTCAATCCTTATGAATCAGGGTTCTGATGTGAGGAACCTTTCCCCCCATCCTGTTGAATAGGGCTCCCTTGCCATTACAGTTAGCAGTGCATTTGTCATTCATCATCTCATAGTTGCCCGTACGATAGTCTCTAGGTTCGATATAGAACCGCTCCTTATAGTCTTAACGAGAAAAAAACGTGGAATGTATCAAGAAATGTTGTCGAAAGATCAGCAACCAGGAAGTGAAATTGGAACAAGAAACGCATGTTTGTACAGATGATTCGACGCTTGTGCGATCAGTGAAGATGGCAAAGTCTAATGATCAAAAGCGCAATGAAAGCATCTGACAAAAGTTTCGCTATCAGTATAATGTCAGCATGCACGGATTCGCAGGGACAGAAAGTTAACATACAAGAATTGTCATAGAGCTTACGAAATAATTGGTTATGTTTCACGAAAACTATATATCCTACGTTATGGGAAAAGTTGCGCGATTTCCCTTCTGAAGCCTTCAAATGGAAACAATAATAGGCACCTGCTACTTTTATACGGGACGCGATCTGAACATTTTGAAATACACTCATGTTTTAGTTGAACATAAATATCTTGCTTTTTTACGACATTTTTATTTAGAAATTAGTTATGGATTAAAAACCGCTTCGCGGTCGATTCTCTGGACGGTCATCGATTATTACAATTGAATCCGCGCGGAATGACGTTAGATAGAAATGAATCGCCCAACACAAACCCTACTGTTTTACAGGCTGTGCAAGTAGGAAACGGAATCCAAGCAGAAGTGCACATTTCTCTCGTCTAATTCTCTCGGAGCGGTTGGATATCACGCGAGAGGGGCAACAGCTCCGAGGGAATGGACGACAGAAATGTGCCCATCTGCTTGATTCCGTTCCCTAATAATAAGTTATCTAAATCGGTTGAATATTGCATTTCTCATTCATATAATCTTCGCGGAGATGATCAATAAATATCGTTTCAGACAAAGCGAACTGCAGCAGCGAAAGTACGAATACGAGTAATTCCATTAACATTCCCACACGGGTATTCCCATTTGACGGATCCATCCTTCTACCCAATTCTTTGTATTTTTACTGTAAATTGTTGATCCTCTTCCCGAGCAAGATCCCACATTCATAATACGGTGGTTATTGTACCTCTTGTATGTATTTATTGTGTATTTATGTAAGACCTTGTGCAATAAGACAACAATTCTTTCTTTGCCAGTATTTTATTATCACGAGCAGTGGAACGGGGTCCTGAGCGGATAATCTCTTGACTACCATATCCTCATTCACGCATGGAAACCAAGTTGGACGACGCGGAGCGGCTGCGCTGACGGCGCTGCGGACGGACGAGGGCGACCTGTGATTACGGTATGATTGTGGTTCCGCACGCAAGATCTGCTGCCGTACCCCCTCCACAGACTACCGTAACCTTCCCCACTCACTACTGTATCTGGATCGGCGCACCTTGACGGGTTTGGGCTCATCGGGAGGAACGGGCATGCCATCGAGTCTCTTCACGCGGTGCTCAATCTGCGATCGAAGCCAGGAGACGGGCAGCTGCGATTCCAGTGAGCGACTGAATATGACACGATTTGTGGTCAAATTTGCATTAAGAGGGTCTATTATTGACCAATATCGATTTTTTCCACCCCTTACCAACCTGCGAACGGGGGCATCGGGCCTTGGCAGCTGATACTCCTCCACGCTGGCCCTCTTTGCCGGAATCGTGATCGTATTCTGAATTTTTGCACCGTCCGTGGTTCATATTCATGCAGAGTTCGAACCTCGTACACAACGGCCTCGCTGTGATTGATGTCCTGGAGGGTGACGACGACCGCCTGAAGATGTTGATCTTTGATCTTTGATATTTTGATCTCTCACCTTCTGCGGCCTCTGCAGCGCGACAAGGTAGATGTCTCTGTCGTGCTCTTTGGCGGGAGAGAAGGGCGTGGGTGAGAAGACCGTCTGGAAAATGATCCCTTTTTTCTGAATTTGATCCATTGGCCTGATTACTGTATCGCTCTATCGATCAAAATAAGAAGTGGGAAATTGTTTTTAATGGTCGATTTTTTCGTCAAGATTGACTAAGGTATGTCGAATATTGCTTGTATCCAACCCCTTCCTCACCCTGTTATCCATCCATCTCGCCTTCAGTCTGTCCTTGTCCTGCTCAGTCATGGACCTCAGCGTGTCCAGCGTCGTCGAGTCAGCGTAGTCAACCACTCGCACGCCTCCGAACGACACGTGCTGCTGCTGCATTTCGTCATTATTTCTCCGACCCATGCGGGGCGGTTGCGACGCGGCTCACCTTCTCCTTCTTGACGCGTGCGATTTCGACCTCGCGTGCCTGGCGCTCGACGCGCTCTTCCTGAATATCATCAATGGAACCCCGCGCGTGGCGGTCGCGTCGCGGTTACCTCTTGTGCTTCCAGAATCTCGTCGAAGTTGTAGGAGTCTTCTTCCTCGTACTCCTCTGTCACATCCTCCCACTGCAGGACGTGCTGCTCCATTTGAGACACCTGAGATCAAGGGATCAAGAGATCAAAGATCAAAGATCAAACCTCCTCGTCGGTGTTGGGCAGCGTCACGAACGGCTGCGTTTCGACCCTCTGCACCAGAGGCGCTGGCATGATCGCGAGCGGACCTGCAGGGAAATGGTAGACCTGTGGGTCAATCGGAGTACGGTAGCGCGCACACTACCGCACAACTTACCGGTCATCTTCTTCTCCTCCAGTACGGGGTCGCGGCAGCAGTGAGGACCGCTCTTGGGGCACGACTTCTTGTTGCCCTGCAAGCGGGTACGGTAGAATGCGGAAGGTCATCCATAGTGCGGCGGGTCAGATGGGATACGGTACGAACCTGCATCTCTGTGGCGAGGACTAGCGGTGTGCGCCACAGGCTGATGTTCGCGTTGAGCAGCTGTAAAACGGTAAGTCAGTTTGCGATCAGTTACAGTACGCCGCACCATGACGTTGAGTGTGCCGAAGTAGAAGTGAACCTTGATTCGGCAGAGCATCTGGAAGATCTACCGTTTGGAGAGTGCGCTGGGTCAAACTCCCAACCCCTGGTGCGCTCCTGATAGCCTTCGTCTTCATGGTGATGTCGCACGCTTGCGAAAGGCGCAGCGTGAATCCTGAATCAGTGCACGATGGCTTGGTTACGGTAATCGCGAGGCGAGCCCATGCGTGCTTCCGTACCTTTCGTCGGCTTCATCCAGATCAGCAGGTAGCCGGCCTTCGTGAGCACGGCGGGTCTTGGCGTTTGCTTCGAGATGACATCGCGAAACCAGCCCTGAGGATTACGGTACCAGTTCGGTAGTTCAGACGGTCGGTCAACCTTGTGCCTTGTGTAGCACAGGAGTGTGCCCTCCGCCTCGACTTGGTTGGCGGCGACGCGATGGGTACGGTAGTCCGGCATGGGGTGAAGCTGAGAAGGATTCATTATTGGAGATGTCGATGGGATACGGAACCTTTTTGAAGTTATTCGCGATGGCGAAGTCGACGTTAGTCATGATGCTCGAGTTGGGTCAGTGAAAACGGTAGGGGTACGGTAGCAGTAGGTCAGTAGACGAGATGGGGAGGGGAGAGGGAGGGAGGGGGCGACCGCCTTTCGCGGCTGTAGGGAATGGGAGTGAGGGGAGATGGGGCTAAATGAGACAATGTGAGTGAGTAGACGATACGTGTAAAGCTGCAAATTCATTCTCATGCAAAGTCATTAGGAGAGACAAAGGTCACAGTTCAAACAACGAAAACCATGCAAATCAGCTGCAATGAGACTAGGGTTTCTAATTAGGGAGTAGAGTGCATTCATCTTTTGTCTGATTTACGAAGAGCGCTTGCCTTTTGCATTAATGGGACAACGGCTACTCGGGAAACAGACAACAGACGAATGCACTCTACTCCGGAATTAGAAACCCTAAATGAGACAAGAAGAGCATTGCTAGAGTCAAAGTTTTTTCGAAATTTATAACGCTGATGCAGCTGCATGTTTTAAAAGATTCAAAGTTGATTAAGTGATTTAAAATTTGATATAAAGAAGCAACCAGCAAAGCAAAGTATACACTCGCATTTCTTCTTTTCATTTGACACCGATGTGTTTTTCTCTTTGATTATGCATATGACGAGGAAACGAGGACAACGTTTTGTTTTATTTAACCATATAAGAATGTAAAAAATAAAAAAAAACAGGAACCGGAGAGGCGGCGCCGAGCGGGGGGGGTGGGGGGGGG
>JACMIF010001526.1:0-12373 GCA_014805445.1 Diplogasteroides magnus | reverse complement strand
CATCAGCCGCCATCATCATGAATTCCCGTCTTCTCTTCGCTCTTCTTCTCCTTGTGGTAATCAATCTTTCAGTGTTCATAGTCAGTTATCTCCCATATGATCACGAATTTCTCATATATGGATGGACATGTTCAGGTTGCGGAATGCTCAACAACCGTCCGCTATGTCACCACGCCTCGTCCACAGAAGCAGAGTTCACTTAATGAAGTCAACGTTCCCACTCCTGACCCCAATATGAAGAAGCCACTGATTCCACTTAGTGGAAAGCCCTCAGCCAGTGTTCCTGTTTAATATTTATATTTGCAAATAAAAATATTCTAAAAAATCTCGGTAATTTAACGAAGAACATTGCATTGTTTATCGAGGCTTTTCCAATGGAAAATGCCGAAAAATGGCACATTTATCTCAAAGCTAAATTGATTCTTTTCAGAATAGATTAGAATGTAACGTATAGAGCGAAAATAGACTGCGGTCTAGACAGCGAGTGGCCAGTCCCACTCCGACGGAAACGGAAAAAAGACGGAAACTGATAGCTGAATATCAATTATTATTAGAGAAATCATGTTTATCGCAAAACGAACTCTTATTTCGAATCTGCATCTTTCAATGCCCGGTTGACCCTATAGCGCAAAGACGACCGCTGGGAATGAAATGAGACGGTTGGCGATCGGGATCGCTCGGGCTCGTTCATCCCCGCCGTCTAACTTCATTCCTAGCGGTTCTTATTAATTACTTTATATAAATAGAGACAACCGGACAGTGAACGAGTTCGTTTTTCTATAGGATCGAACGGTCCACCCTATTGTGAATTGTTGGAAAATGTCAAGCTGAATTCTACTACTGGACATAGGGTTGATAGTTTTAATAGCCAGTCATGACTAGTTGTGTATTTAGGGAGTGACTCGATTGACTAGTCAGAGACTAAATAGCCAATCTAGTCACTGGTCGTGAGTAACCACTCCGACTAGCTAGTCACTTGACTGCCAGTACTGCACCGTGGACTTGCCGACGAACGGAGCGACGCGCTTCTGAAAGACAGATCGCTAGTATCTTTAAATGTGAGAATCTACATCATATCTACAGAACGTGAAGTTCGTCATCAAGTGACTACTCATCGCAAACGTTTGAGAGCTGTGACTTGATGACAATTTTAACTGTCCGTTGCCAAAGTAGGCTTAATAAAGTCGTGAATACCTGATGTCGCTTTCCGAGTGCATGAGAGATGAGTATTCCGGCATTCACGATCGTCCTGTTACAGGCCTTACACAGACGGACTTCTTCTGCCTGAAATATTCAACCATTTCATGGACCATGCGAAGCAGTAGTGGTGCGCTCTAAACATGTTTCCACGATAAAGCAGAAGTTAATTTCGTAATTCGTGGGTGGGTTCTCCACTTATAATAGTTGTTCTCGTATATGACCCACCGAGCTGCCATTGAACCCGGTTTCTTTGTTGTACCGAGAAAAGTGGCGGATGTTCTAGAAGTTGTTACGTAGTACGTGCCAGTCGGTTGCATCGGCTGAAAGAAGTGGTTGAGACCATCGGAGGCGGCGTATGCTCTTGTTGGGATCAAGTTTAAAGTGATTTTGAACAATTTCAGGGAAACGGAAGCTCTGCGTCGATTCCTTCTTACCAGGCTTATCATCATCAGACTTCGCTCGCAGTGCCAGAAGTTGTTCGATCTTCTCGGCGGTTTCCGGTGCGATCGTAAGCGGTTCCTTGATCTGAAAAGCATTCTTTTGAGAGGGCGACATAACTAATGAAATAGTAAATCAAGTGATTCAGTGTGTTGTTTGAGCTTATTTTCCCGCACTCCAACTGCCTAGTATAGATATGTAGAATTTCGTTACGATTTTTGACCGACTGCGCTCTCTCATTTTACGTCCTATTTCGTCGTTTCTCCGACCATTAGGAGTGATTTAGCATTCGTTTCACTAGGACCATTTATAGGATTATGAGGTTCTGTCTAACAGTTCAATTCGGATGATTAATACCTTCTTGACGCCCTTTCCTGCGCGCCTTCCGGATTTCAAAGCGAGAAGCTCTTCCTCCAGATCGCGGATTCTTAACGATAATGCATCTTATTTTGAAACAGTAAAAATTCTCCATCCATCTGAAACGAGCCTACAGATCATCTACAAGTTTGAGCTGTAATAAAGTAAGATACAGTAATGAGGGTGAACCTCTTCAAGAGTGCTTCCTCCCGCTTAGTCTTCTCTTCTTTCTCCTTCTCCAGATGGTTATTCTCCCTACGCAGGACGTTGTTCTTCAGAGTCAAATCGTTCACACGAGAAGTCAACTCGCTCACGCTTTTGTCCTGAATACGAAAATACTATTTATGCGGTACTAATCATATGCGTCACTAACATAACTTTCCTTTCGTTCATTTTTGCATATTCTGTAGTAACGTTGCTCAAAGTCGGTAAATCGACTTGGGGGTTTGTTTCTCCTGTCATTACATTGCAAGGCGATGATAACTACTGTATTCTTGACTACCGTTTTCAGCAAAGATCCAACTGGATCAGGTCTTGGGTCAAATTAATCCATTTGCTTCACAAATTCCGTAACCTCAACTACAGTAATCAAGTACTTGTGCTTAATGTACTTGTACTGTAAGTGTAGTACTATACTACTGATTTAGAACCCCTATTTAGTACTCGATCGATATTGTACCAGTAATCAGAAAGAACAAATAGATAATTACAACATTGTTCTTATCAAACATGAGGTTGTGTGGGGGAGAGAAATTCGTCTCGAGCGGATTGACTTGCATACCTAAATCGCAATCGTCGAAGCGGCGAGATTTACAAACGATAAAAAGATTCCGATGAAATCACGGCAAATTTTTCTTTTTCGTTTTCATCTCAAGAAAAATAAGGAAATGATATGTGTTGTAAAGTAGGGAAAGCAGCAGAAGTGCTATTTTCAGTCGCTCAATTCTCTTGGATTGGTAGTCTCTCTCACATGATGGATAATAGCTCCGAGGGGAATTAGATGACAGAAAAAATGAACGTTTGCTTACTTTCCGTACCCTAGTGTGATGACGACAAGAAAAAACAACGGAAATTAGAGTTTCTAAATTGATAGTAAAGTGTATTTCCTATTCGTCCAATTTCCACGGTACGGTTGTCACTACGAACGATAAACAATCGCTGCGAGTGAATTAGACGAATCAGAAGTGTATTTTACTACCGATTTAGAAATCCTAGTAGAAATGTGCAGTCTTACTAGAAAACAGACACAAGCGTGCCCTACTGCTTGAATCTCTCGTGGAATTGGCACAGAACACTGATCTTTAGTAACACCAGTTTCCCCGGCAAATTTCACGGGAGATAGATCGAGCATGCAGGATGCTATCTCTTTATGAAAAATAAAGAGGAAAATGAAAGATGCAAATAAACAATTAACGTATTATAAATATGCAATCAGTGTACTATGCAAATAGTCAATATTTTCGTCGATAAAGGGAGAAAGTGAGAAGTTTTTTTTCAAATGTAAAGAGATGGGGCGAAGCTAGGGAGAAGGCAAAGGGAGGAGTTGGCCCTACGCAAAAAACTCAGTGATTGATAAGAAATCATTTGGCAGAGCCAATTTACACTTCTGACCCGTCGACTCCCTAGCCTTGAACCTTGAGCGGCACCTGTTCAGTGCAAAAAATAGTGAGAAACGCTCCAATGTATCGTATAGCCAAAGAGGAAAGAAGGGTGGCAGAAATTACGAATCACTCTGTCATTTGTTTGATTTGCGCCCGTTATCAAAACGAAAGGTAAGAAAACATTTCTCTCCATAACAAAGCGATTAACTGTGAACGGGAATGGCTCGATAAATTGAAAGGTTGCGAGGGGAAGAATGAGTACTGTGAATAGTTTTCTACTGAGAGTGCTTCTCAGTCTAGGGAGTTCAAGCCATTCTCTTCTGCTAGAGCGAGGATGTACCATGTACATAGGTGAAAGAAGGACAACATCCGGACCTCGGTTGATAGGAGAGGCACTGGAGGAGATACTATCGACATGACCAAATTTCTCGTATTGAGCTTCGCGAAATGTCCCTTATATAGTGTGATATGGAATGGGAACGGAAGTGATATAGAGGGTGAGCGACCTTTAGGTAACGGAAATGGGAGAAGATAACTGTGAATCTTCTCTAAAGGAGTAGACACGACCGCACGATGAAGAGTATAGAGAGGCAGAATGTACTCTCGCGTTCATTCTGCCTTCCCTAGTGTGCATGTAGGAATTCTAACTCCCCCTATCACCTCCGAGCGGTCGTCGCTCTCATTGCTAGGCAACCGAATGCAGTTGAATTGGCGGATCCAACACTGAGAATGGGATCGATGTGCGAGGAGGAATGCAATTGGAGTGGGAATCAAAGGCAGCAACGAGCGAGGATCAATTGACGAGACTTCATTCAAGCTAATGTTCATTCAATTCCATCCATCATCCTTTCTGTAACATTCACTGTCCCCTCTCTTCCCTCTCATTCCCCCAGTAGGACTCCTATTAGTGTTGGCTAATGAAATACTCACGCGAGAGGGAATACGAAAGTGCACGCCCTCCCTCGTATTCCATGGTCATGGAATACGAGCGATACGGTCGGTCATTTTTTAGGATTCCATGGAATCCTAGCAGTTTTCCTTCGTATTCCCCTGAATACGAGAGTTTGTCATAGCATTTGGAGACCTTATTGGCAACAGAGACGGTTGAAAATTTTTATTCTGGACTAACTTTTGGCGTAGATTCCGAATATCATAGTTATTTGTTTTATTTTTGTTGTTTAGATTTTTATTCTCGAAAACTTCACGTAATTTATATTCTCACCGAATGCCATGACAAACGCTCGTATTCAGGGGAATACGAGGGAAAATCGTTCGGATTCCATGGAATCCTAAAAATATGGCATGGCCCGCTTCGTATTCATTTGAATATGAAAAATGAAGAGGACGGCCGCTCCAATCGCATGAGAGAATGAAATGGGGATAAAAGTGCAACTGCTCGTATTCCATTAGCCAAGACTAACTCCTATGTAATCAACTCAGTTCCCCAATCCACCAGTGATTAGCGTCAATAGTCTTCACACATAGTCTTTTCAACAATATTTTATCCGCACTGTCCCTGGGGCTTCTGATCAGACGCTTTCTTTACTGTCGGGACATGTCTCCGGACTCTTAGTGCAGAGTGGAGAGGACGATGAGGATGAAGGTGACTGCCAGGGAGAAGAGACCAACGGACGAAGGCGCTATCCAATCCGCGGGCGGACAGAGCACCTATAACAGAACAAAACAACTGTGTTTCATCAACTCTAACTTTATTTCTGATTTGTTCAAGTCTCGAAACACGGAAATAAGTATGGCAAGATAGATAACACGGACAGATATATGAACGATCTGCTTACCAAAAGCTTCTTAGAGTATTGTGTGTCATTTATGGCCATCTTCAGGTCAACCAGCGTGTCGATCTAAGAGAAGTTATTGTTAACGACATCAGGTTATTCACAAATAGTCAATGTACTTGTCCACTATAATATTATGAATACTAGCGAAGGCAGAATGAATGCGAGAGTGCATTCCGTCTCTCTGTGCTCTCCATCGTGCGATCATATCTTGTGTGTAGACATGACCGCACGATGGAGATCCCAGTGAGACGGAATGTACTCTCGCGTTCATTCTGCCTTCCCTAATGAATACGTTGTTCACGAGAGCTAACTGTATGTATCAGACAGACAAAAAAGCCCTACACCCATTTAAAAACTAACACTCCTAATGGACTGGACAGAATAGACCACAGTCCCATACGAACAACACATGGGTAAGGTAATTTTTTATATAATATACTGATGCTTTCCCCTCGCCAGCCAAAGCGCCAAATAGGATCAGATATTAACCTGTTGCTTATTTAATTCACATTGTAGCATTTGACCACTTACTCGGATTCGTTAACATATTACAGATAATTTATTATTATAAATAATAGATAGAACGACACTACTTAGATACTAATAAAAATGAGTTGTAGAAGCTGGGAGAGGTAAATTGACGATCGTGAGCGTCCTCGGAAGTTCAATCGACAGCATCTTTCTAAACGATAAGCAACTTCTGCAGCTCGTTAACAGAACGGACTTGCATGCATTATTCCTGTATAGTATCAGTGGAGTGACGTTTACAGGAATCCGAAACGTTGTTCAGGTAGGACAAATACAGTTGCTTTATGAACATTATCTCGGCTAGTGTATCCCTTAAACTCTAAAAATAGTCGAACCTTTTCATCAAATCTAATCTTTTCATTTTAACATCTAGTGGAAAACGCCATTGCATCTGATTTTCTCGCTCATACAGGAAAAAAATCGCCTTTTAAATCATGTATGCAGGCATACAGTACGCATCGAGGCGCAAAAGAACCGTGCTTGCTCTTTGTTTCGAGAAAGACGGAATCGAATGTTTGTGGTGTGCGAGCCATTCTAGTGTAGTGATCGGTGCGCTTTTAGTAATCACAGATATAGAATTGCCCTATGTCGCTTCTCCACTGCGATATTTATAATACCAAACTTCAGAGCCTATTGCTGAGCACCATTCAATGCGATATTGTAGCACACATGAATTCAAACATTCGAACTGAAGTAAACGAACTGGAACGACAAATTGGTCAGGTTTCGCCCAACCATATCTTTGAACACTTTTATATGCGATGCATGCATCATATTTTAGAAGATGAAGCTATAATTGGGAAGAAATCGCATGACGAATTTATGCCGAAGTATTCCTACTACCATTCTGACAGGGAAGTGATTGTGCGAGTGTACACAGACACTGTCAGCATCTCCTGTGAGTATCAGATTTTTCCGCAACTTTAATTTCCCTTGAAACTATCTAACTTATCTCTTGTGTGTGAACCTCAATGTTTGGTCTTTGCTAATAATAAATCCATTACTATTTCTAAAATTCACAGTATCATGCCCCATGCACAAACTGACATGAAGGGAATGTTACGAACTATGCCGGGTTGGAAACTCCTACTTTACCGGCATTCTGATTCTGAATATACATTTTTACTTTACTTTTTAATCTTAGATTATTTTAGCTGATGTTGCCCCCCCCATTCAGTGAGGGAACAGAGAGTACGGACGATCTACATTGACAAAGAATGGGATGGAACGAAAGTAGTTGACCGTTTTATAAGAGATTCAAGCATATTCTATAGGTGACCGTGTCGGACAGAGAAGGATCTTCAATTCGATAATCAACTAACAAAGCAGGACAGTATGTCTTCTGTGACGGAGATGAGGATACAAGGTTACCTACTATATTGTGACGTTGATGCTACAAAAGAGCTTCTTTAAAGGTTTTCACTGTCAAAGAATCTTCGAATTTCGCTGGAAATACGCGACTTGCTACAACTATTACTGGATGAGACGAAGCGGTCGATTCCTGAACATCTGGCTGTGAACACGGTAATCAATGGCTTGAAAGTATATACTTCGCAACTGGATTAGAAATCGTCAATCGCCTCGCGCAGTGAATTCTTTATTATCACTATTTCATTGTCGAATGGATGAATATCTCAGCCTGTCAACAATGAATTAGAGAAAAGAAATGCACTTCATGAGACGACTCACGCTGTCTAATGTGTATTATCAATCGCCTAAATTTTCAGCAGGGATTCTTGAGAAGCTACAACTGGGCTAGCATTTTTGGTGCGAAAACTGAAAAGCTGAAGTACACGATCGCAAGGAGAGGAAAAATGGTGTGCATCTTGACAATAGAGAGAAACATCGAATGTTATTGTAGATAATAGTGAGGGACGGCACCGGCAGATCTATTCGAGAATCGACTACTACTTCGGGGCAGTACATCGTGGAATATAACGATATTGTAAAGAGGTAAAAATAATATAACATTTGCGGTAGATTGAGAGAGTTTTCAGGGACGAAAACAAATATTATGATTTATACTTTAGCCGTACATCTATACCTAATAGTATATTTGTCCGCCATGAATCAGAGACAACAAAATTTTACAATTTAATATTTTTCAGGTTCACATTATCAAAGGAGCCTGAACTATTGCTTGAAATGCCCTGTCTGCTGCAACAATTGCTTCGTGCAAACAATTTATACGGACAATAGAAACTGACCAGAAATAAATATCAACGTATTTACTATTCAATTTTCACATGTATTTATTTCAAAATTACTCGTTTATGCATGTCATCATAGTTCCTATTCAATTTCTTCATCTTTTGATTGTCTTACTTTGAATGAAGCTGACTCAGTGCTCGCCAGCGTCCTTTTGACGTTAATACTTTTATCACCAATAAAATGTGAGTAATTTGTTTCGCTTACGATATCCACAAACATTCTCAATCAGTACAACGGTAGGGACGCTAAATGGTTTGTTGGGATATGATGCGCCATGTCTCTGACGTGTAGTGATATAAAAACATTGTCGGCCGGAATGCGGAATACTCGGGTCCACCCGGCTGAAACTCTTCCAAAAACTGCTTCAGTGTACCAGGGGTTCAAAAACGGTAAATTTGTCGTCATTCTTGTCCGCCGTACGGTCGTCTATCATGGAGTGAGACAACAGCGCTCCGGAGAAGAATGACGACAAATTTACCGTTTTTGAACCCCAAATAAATACCAACAAAGACTTTCCATGAACAAATTAACGATTCATTAATACATGCGAGAGTGCATTATTCTGTTTATTTTGAGATGATTTATTAATAATGAACAACAAGTTGCATGAGTGAGTAAGTCAAAGACTACTGAAATAGAAAACAAGCAAGAAATCTTTGCGCTTTGAAGATTTCAGCTCGTTGAGAAGATCCGGTGCCGATGACAATATGTATGCATCTGTGAAAGGTCCAGGAGCGAAGAAGAACATGGAGAATGCAGTTGGCTCAAAGGAATAAAATAAAATTGTGTTGATTAAAGACGTGTGAGTTAAGATTATTCGCATATTATGTAAAACATGAGAAAACCCACCGGATAATATCCATTTGCGATGCTTGCAACATTGTTGTTGTGTGTGATCCCCGTTTCCAGTTTCCGCATTGACGTGAGATACTTAAAGAAGTCGACTGGTGAGAAATGAGGGAACGGGGAGGAATGAATATACAGAGTATCGATTCCTCCGAGAGGAAACTCCCCTTACTGTTTCTTAATGCAAAAAGAACTTGTAGAAAACTAAACCAATGATACATATGTACCTCATAGCCACCTGACTTTCCATACGGTAATGCTAGCAATGCTGCATGGTCTTCGGTCTTCAAGCGTTTATCAAATCCTCAAAATATGCTATAATTTAGAGCATATGAATAGGTGTTGCGCTTTTTTTGTCATGGATAATTCGGGTACTCACCATCAGTGACCTGTATTATACTATCCCTTCAATATCAGTGACCATAAAACCAACTTTGAATGAAGTCTTCGTCAATATTCGCAGTCTCTGTCACCATCAGATATCCCCTTCGTAGTGCACTTCTGTACGCAGATGTGGTATCTCCGCGCAGCAATCGGTAGAACATCGAGGGTCTTGTGTCTTTGTAGAGCACCGTTCCACTACCAACGACGGGAAGGCGCTGCAATTATATTCGTGATGGAACTCAATAATCCCAAAATTCACGACAAATATTATATTGACACATGAAAGCTTATACCTGTTTAAGCTGATAGTTGGAATCAAACGGCATGTAAGGAATAAAATGCAATTGAAGTGATTCCATGTCGAAGTTTCCAATGCAATGCAAGGATAAGGTTAGAATTGCCGATAAGTCTGTTCCGGACAGGCCGTTCCATATCAATTCCTATAAATATAATACATAAATATTAATTGCAAGTTTACACGCTTCATTATATATGCAATAGCAGTGATTGTTTTATACCTCGTGCGAGAACGATTTCCTTCCTCCTTCAAAGACTGTGACTGTCCTTTCAATATCACCGAAGCTCCACTTGATTATCAGACGGACATATGAGGCTTCAAAAAATGTACTAACAAAAGTGGTGAAGTATATTTTACTTACACGATGACCCTTTCACTGTAAGCAAGAAATACGCTCCATACGAGATCATCCACGGTTCCAATGCAACATTAGCGAGATCGAGAACGTAACTTGTCTTTTCTTCTGCCCAGAGTATGATTTAAAATACATTGGTCAAATAAGCAAACCTTGACACAGAAATTCTTCAGAAATAGGTTTATTTTCCAGCGAAGGATATAAATCAACAGTTGAGCACGATGTTTCCTGAATTTACTTATTATTATATGCACAGTTTATGGTATGAGTATTTCAAAAAATTCTTGATAAATTGTAAATGGCCTAACAATATAGAGACATGGAAGCAGCCGATGCTACATGCACTGATATGAATTTCTGGGCGTACCTTTGAACAGAGACTGATTAAATTAGCTCCAAAAGAGTTTTGTGCGATTATTTTGCAAACGTCCATGAGAAAATTGTTGTCTCTTGCAGTCTTGATATAATCTTCGAATGGTATCACGGCTCCTTCTTCAATGGCTTTCTTCGTTTCTTCCGGTATTGCAAGGTTGCGATCCAAGATTAGAGATGCCTATGAAGTGTGGCCATTAGTAAAGGTATTTAGTAGTGTGCCAATAACGACCAACCTTGCTCATTGCAATACAGTCCTCCATAGAGAGCATACGTGCAATTTTCATTACTAAATTTGTTGGAAGATCCGTTAGTCGGGCAGAAGTATTCATTGCGAATCGAAAACACAGTTATGAGCCTTTGAGAAGACTGATCGTGTTGAAAAAGAGGGTGTTGAGAATGCAATAATTCGTGTCGATTCCTCTGTGACCCACATTGCAACCGGGTCATTGACCTCTACAAGCAACATAATCTTTTGGTTGGCGTGTCTTCGATTTGTACGAGGCGTAAGTTATTAATCCTTGTATTTATGAGATGGAAATCACAACTGGTGCGGAACGGTTGCCTTTTCATGGCGAGGTGTCCTGGGATTTGGTATGATATACCATACAGAATCATAATACAATACAAAGCCTAAAATGTACATCTCGTTAGAGGAAGGATTAAGGACTAGGGGTCACGATGACCGGTTTGCCTCCACTGTTGCTATCCTGTGACATGATTCCCTTGGGAATGGATCGGATGGCTCTTCGAACCTGAAACAACACCATAGAACTACAGCTAGATTTCTAATAGCAGGGGAATGGGGATTAGTGGTTTCTAGAACGGAAGTACAGAGTATTCGTCTATGGTCTAAATCTGGTGGATGCCTATCTCATGAGTCAGACACCATAATTACTCACAGAAAAACAACTACCGATTTGTTGGTCGTAGTTTTAAACTACGATCTAAACTACGACCTAGCGGTAGGTATTCATGGCTTCAGACAGTAGTATCAAACTACCTCCAAAAAATCTGTAGTATTTACAACCGAAATCGGTATTTATTTTTCTGTGTGTAACTCTTAGAGGATTAGACGGCAGACGAATGCACTCTACAACCGATATAAATACACTACGTGGGATATAACCGTCTTGTTGGAGAGAATGAAGATGAGCGGATTCAACGTATGATTAGTGACGGATGAGATGGAAACGGCAATGGCAAGCAGCCATCTCAAAGGAATTAGGATGAGTTTCAATCGGAAATTGTTATTCCTATGTGATAAAAATTAAGTTTCTGCCATAAATCAGTTTATACGGCTGCTTATGGAATTGCCCTAATGCTGCAGCATTACCGTCTAAAAAGTATGATTTCAAAAACGCTAATAAAGTTCATTTGCCGTTCATCCAATCTCATTTTGTGCTATCTCACGCGTAGCAGTTGACGCGCACTAGAGATTAGAAGAATGAAAAATGCACTTTGTTGTCGTTATATAACCCCAGCCACCAACCTCGTCCAGTCCGTGACTCTCAACATGGGTGCTACCGTTGAAACCAAGCGAGTGATCTAAAGATATTCTCCATTTCGATATTCCTTTGGCTGCTAGTTCTTCCTTTGAAATATTCTATTGAAAAAAAATAATTCTCTCAAAAAACGGATAAAAACAACGATTAAGACCTCGAGTGAGATGCTGACAATCAACGACTGGACGAGCATCTGCACGTCGTCCATCTTAGATGACGACTTCTTCGTCGTTGAGGGCGACTGATCCAGAGAAGACACGACGGCGATTTGTCTGAATAACTATCATCATAGTTGATCGCTTACAGGTTGGATATGTTGGGAATTGAAAAGTATATTATTTTGCTGTCATTAGGGTTTCTAAAAAGTAAAAAGGAGTTTCTCTTTAAAGGAGCCACAAAGGGAGATTTATTTACATGCACTTTCGGGTTCACTTCTCTCCATTCCCCCACTTTCTCGTCGTCAGAGCGGTCTACTCTGACAA
>JACMIF010001525.1:2210-23141 GCA_014805445.1 Diplogasteroides magnus | reverse complement strand
GACGCGCAGATTTCGCTAAAACCCGGCGCGATTGATACCTGGACGCCGTTTCAAGGCGCTATATCTCGAGAACGAGCGATTTCTGAGTATATGCATAAAAAAGTTTTCTGCACAGAATTTTGTGCTCTTTCATCTGAGACTAACTTCAAAAATCGTGACATGGTCCCTTTAAGGGTCACGTCTCCGATGATTGTTTATCACAACATTCCATGCAAATAAAAGGGCGCGAGATCATCGAGATTCATGGCATTTGTCACTGATGGCTTCTATCGTCCTTCTACTCCTTCTAGTAACTACTTCACTGGCCTTCACGCCGAACAAGATTGGTTCGGGACATTTATTGGTCTGATCAAAATCTGTTTTTAGAGGAACTCTACCCGGACATTCACGACTTCGAAGTGGGAATCTCACCGGATGTCAAGAGGATCCTCTTCTCTGATGTGCTGCCAATCCTCAATCCTGGCCCGGAGGCATGCACTCTATTTCATCTACTGGAGAATTATACATGTTCAGGCACTGAAACAACTCCACGACTTCTCTCTTCCTTCGCATGAAGCCTTCGTGAAGATCCAGAACATCGGAAAAGCCATGAGGGCTATTCTGGAAGTATTGTCTCTGGACGAACTGTGGCTGGCTACCAACGTGTACTACGACAGATACTATTCCGCTGAGAAGAAGGTAGATTTTAATTTTCTGGAATTAGTTTTTTTCACATTCTTACATCTTTCATCTTTCATGTTAATCTTTCAGGAATGCGTCCAGGACTTTCTGAGGAACGATGCTCCAGATTTCTACCTGAAAGTTGGAAGGATGCTGCGTATCCTGAATGGAACTGCGAATGTGAAGGATTACGACCTCCATGACCTCCAGATCGCTTTGAGTGCTATATTGGGCAACGAAATCGTCCATAACGGGGGAAAAGTCAGGAAGACCGAATCAATTCGATTGATCTTATTACCTCATAGGTGATCAGTGCCTTCGCAAATTCTTCGCAAGCTCTACAGTTGCTGGGAATGAATTACAATGAAGAAATCTCTTGGGGCAAGATCGAAAAAATGTCAGAAGAAGATCGACTGAAAACGCTTCAGAATCTCACAATGAATACGAAGATTGTGAGTAACTTCATTTAAATTTGGTATATAGCATTTTTCAGAACGTCACCACACATCCTCTGGAAAAGAAGGTCCAGATGGTGGTTGATCTCTTCAACGAACGCCTGAGTATCATCAAAGACATTGACAATAAGACAGGATACTGCCACGTGCCCGACGAATCGCAGGCCATGATCTACATCCTTATTTCTTCTATCAAATTAGAAGGCAAGGGTATGGACATGGAGAAGGTAGGATTTCTTCTCTTATATATAGTGAAAATCGAGTACTCGTTCTTATGTCAAAAATGACGTTGCTTTCATATAATAATAATCTTGTTGTAGGTGCTGTCAATCGTCGAAAGCAAAGTGCCCGCAGGCTACAGGAGACTTAAGGATCTGCTATGGGATCTGAAAGTCAAGGAACTATCCTTGGCTTCTGGAGCCATTTCTCTCAGTATCTTCACGACATTGGCCCTCTCCCTTCTACTTGCAAACCATCGCACCTGAATCAACCTCGTTATGTCTCTGTAGAGTTTTCTTGATTCACTAATTATGTTGCTTATTGGAGCAGTTGTAAAGCAAAATCGTGTACATAAATATTCAATAATATCTTGCAATACCTTATCAAGGTGGCGAAGGAACTAGGGCTTGATCTCTGGGGTTGGAATTTGTTTTCTCTTGGCGAACACGCGTATAATGATTGTACAACAATTCTCTGCGAAGAAAATGGCACTAAGACGAGAATCATCGCATTTGTCGTTATCGATGGAATCCGCCTTCCTTCTCCTCCTTCTATTTACCACTTCGCTGGCCTTCACGCCGAACAAGATCGGTTCGGGACGTAGTCTGAAGTAAATCAAATATGTTTCAGAGGTGCTTTATTCGGACATTCACGACTTCGAAGTGGGACTCGCACCCGATGTCGAGAGGATCATCTTCTCTGATGTTCTGCCGATTCTCGAACCCGACCAGGAAACAAGCATTTTATATCATTTACTTTTGAACTAAACAAATTCAGACACTGAACCAACTCCGTGACTTCTCTGTTTCTTCGCATGAAGCCTTCGTGAAGATCCAGAATATCGGAAAGGCAATGAGGGCTATTTTGGAAGTGCTATCTTTGGACGAACTGTGGCTGGCCACCAACGTGTACTACGACAAATACTATTCCTCTGAGAAGAAGGCAAGTTTTTAAAAAAAAAATAGGAATTAGTAGTGTTTCTTATTATTTTTTCAGGAATACGTCGAGGACTTTCTGAGGAACGATGCTCCAGATTTCTATCTGAAAGTGAAAAGAATGCTCAATATTCTCGGTGGAACTGCGAATGTTATGGATTACGACCTCCGTGACCTCCTGGTTGCAACGAGGGGTATATTGGGGAATGAAATCGTCCATAACGGGGGAAAAGTCAGGAAGGCAAAATCACTTTGATTGGTCATATTTCCGCTTAGGTGATCAGTAACATCGCAAATTCTTCCCATGCTCTACAGTTGGGAAAGAATTACAATGAAGACATCGCTTGGGGCAAGATCGAGCCAATGTCAGAAGAGGACCGACTGGAAATGCTTCAGCTCCTCACAATGAAGACAGAGATTGTTCGTATTTTTGGTAATTTTTACAAATAACAATATATTTATTGACCTATGAATACTTTCAGGATATCATCAATCATCCGTTGGGGAAGAAAGTCCAAATGGTGATAGATCTCTTCAACGAGCGCTCGAGTCTCATCAAAGACATTGACAACAAAGAAGGATACCACGTGCCCGAAGCATCACCGGCGATGATTTACGTGATCATCTCGTCCATCAAAACAAAGGAGGACTTGGAGAAGGTACGATTTCTTCTCTTCGTTAATTATATATTAAGTAATAATGAAAAGACGGAGTCCTGCAAAACTCTGTATAAAAATCTTGTTGTAGGTGCTGTCAATCGTCGAACGCAAAGTGCCCGCAGGCTACGGGAGACTCAAGGAGCTGCTGAGCGAACTCAAGAAGAAGGAATTCTGGACCCATCTCCCTCAATACCTTCACGACCGTGGTCCTCTGCATCCTTCTCCTCCTTCCTGAATCTGCCTTGATGCATTCCCGCCGAAACTATGTTATCTAATAATGTGACTTTTCCTTTCTAATATAGGGCACTTGTCCAATGAGTGTTTCTAAAATCGTTCAATTCGAATAAATGGGCACCGTGACGAGATTCATCACCTTTGTTACTGACGATGTCTTCTATCGTCCTTCACCTCCTTGTCATTCATCGGCCTTCACGCCGAACAAGATTGGTTCGGGATATTCGCTAACGCGAACAAAAGATGAAATTTATAGATGAAGTGAAGACAATCCTTTTATCCGACTTGCTGCCGATACTCAACCCTGACCCGGGGTATGAACTAGCGTTTCTAAAACGGTAATTTTATGCATTTCTCATGCGTCTTATTCCCTCGGAGCTGTGGTCTATTACATAAAATACCCCGACAGCTCCTCGGAGATTAGACGAATGAGAAATGCACTTTCTCGCATAAAATTACCGTTTTTGAAACCCTAGTATGAACATTATATCAGTTACTGGTAAAGTACACAAAACGCTGAATCAACCTCGCGAGTTCTCTCTTCCTTCGTGTGATTCAACGTGCCATATTATTTATTTATTTATTTAAGGTTATGCTTGAGCCCTTTCCAAGGAGAGAATACTTTTGTACATGTACAAAAGGAGGGCCTATCGTTTTGTACATGGTCTTCTCCGACACGGGTGCGATGCTCTCATTTCAAATCCTGGATTTCTGTCCGATCCACCACATCGTGTCACCTCAAAAACTCGTAAAACTCGCGAGCAGTAAAATTTTCAAAACGGGTGGGTTCGAACCACCGACCTTTCGGTTAACAGCCGAACGCGCTGCCGATTGCGCCACGGAAGCAGATGGGTTTGTGTTTGAATTACGACTCCGTATTCGAACAGCTTGTGGTCTAGCGTTAGGTAAAGCTTATATGACCGGCTGATTTACGTCTTTTCGGCCATTATTTACTGAAGGAGAATCTGCCATCATTCTTGAGCATTCATTTTTTGTGCATCATGACGCCTTCTTTTTCACGCCATGATTTGCTTTCAAGTTGCACCTACAATTATAGCCTGTCACTCTCTTTGACTCATCAGCACCTCGACTCATTTCTTTCTCCCGTAGGAACGAGAAGAAGAATTGGGTAAAGTGAGTGAAAGTTTTGAATAACAAGATACTCTCTCATCTGTCTCTCTTCATATACCGTATTCATTGACAATAGAGCGGCTAACTTTCGGTCATTTCATATTCACTTTGGGTGGATGAATCATTTGGCATAAGAACACAAAGAATGGAAAGGGAACGAGGGATGGCAACGCTCAAGCTGGATTCAAATACCTTTGTATTGAAAATCTTTGATTTAATAAAATAAATACCCGATCATTCACCGCCTCAATATGGCCGCAGCCTACCACTGCTGCACAGGATGTGTTCAAATGTCAACGATGGAAAAATTGTTAGAAATGATCGTTACAGATTTATTAGTCAGATCAGAAAATGTTTGAGATCATCGTGTAAAGTTGTGCTCGACCGCAATTTGTCACACATGAATACAACTCAACAATCAAAATTAGATGAAAACAGGGATGAGATCAGACAGCGTTAACATGATATGAATAGAAATCTCGACGACGAGGGCGTATTGAGAGAACGAGCTGCACCAAGTGCCTGGTGGATGTAATATATGATACAGGAACGGATGAAGGCAAAGATTACAGACTGGTCGATTAACTGGTATGGCCCAACATTTCTGACGACAGGCGCATGTCTATTCATACGCACAGAGTGATTCACGATGGAGCTAATTCAGGGTCTCACAATCAGTGCTCACAGTCTTTTATATGTTCCCAAGAAGCGGTGGCAATTGGAGCACGTATGCTCGATGTCCTAAAACTTTGTGCATTAGTCAATGGACAGGGTGAAGATTCCGTCGTTAGGAACTCAATAACCTACGAATCTACTGATATTTATTTTTGTTCATTTTTGAATACACGCTTTGTTGTGGAATTTGCACGCACATGCACTAACCTGAGTAGCCTTCGTGCAGAAAGGAATGAAGCAACATAGAAAGAAGTCAATAAGAGCCATTCCACCACAGAGGAGATACGTCAGCGGACCGGCCTCAGCAGTGATGTTAATGATCTGAAAATTCTTCCAACATCAAATGTTCATTTTTTGAGTGAAATTCTTTGCAACTTTTTCGCTACATAATAGCGCAATTGACATTTTTAATATTCATGAATCTGTTATCTGAACTCGTACAAGTGAAACGCTCGGTTATTATACAACCTTTGTTTGGCAACACATCCATACCATCACAGTCTCGCAGAAGGGGCATGTCATGACTTGAGGCTTGGCAGAGAACGCGAGAGGAGTCACGAAGATGCATTTTGTTGGTTGAGTATACATGTTATTGGTTGAAGGAGGATCTAAAGCATGGCTACAAGTACATTTGTTTGTTTTGTTGTTAAGTTATCGAATTATTATTGGAAATACATGGCCACATGTCTGTTTTATTCTGATTTGGACGAACCTGTATCTCTAAAATCTTATATTTTTTCGAATGTAGTCCACCCCCGCCCCGTCTAAACCGAGTAGTACATAATTTTAGGTCGCTTCTCAATTACACGAAAAATCCGCAAACTTGACCCATTTTTGCACTTTTTCGACCGCTCTGGACAGGGGAAAGGAGAAATTACTATCTAAGCAGCCGAAGATTGTGATGCGGTAGTTTACTACAGGTCAATAACACCAATATGGACCTTATTCCTTGGACTGCCACTGGAGAAGGTGTCGATGTCCTGGGCAGAAGACGGAGTGAGAGACGATAGTATAGGGAGACAGGCCGACTTTGGGAGATGAGAACTAGACTGAATAATGCTACGAACGCTTCCTCATGAAACAAGAAGGGGCGGCCCTTCGCGCCATTCAACACATCATAGACCGTTCGAAGGCGAGAGAGTGCAGAGACGGAATCACTCATTGTACGCCCTATGATGCGAATATGGGGTCAAAATGAAAAACGGGGTCAAAGGTCAAAGGAAAATTATGACTGAGCAACATAATGTGGTTATTGATTGTACTATAAGTGACAACGTTGTCACAGAGAGCTTTCATATTAATCTTTACAATTTTTACCGCTCATTCACCAATTTGCATGATGGAGCGAAAGAGGCTACCTATGTCAATGAGTCCTGGTCATAATGTGCAAAGGTGTTTATTTCCATTGCTCCAGTGCAGGGCTTTCGAAAAAGTCCAAAGGGGCGGGGGTTTCCTGCAATGGGAAGCGACCTAAAATGTGAATCTAGGCGGTTTTGAAGTCCTCCTGAAGTGGACTACCTTCAGTAAAAATTTCTGATTTTTTGGACCCCTCACGAAAAAATGGCAATGTTTCGTAATACGGCCACCCGTATCGAGAGAGAGAGATAGCAACCCACACTTCTGGCTCAAGTGTCACTGGGTTAGCATAACGATCATGTAGATCGAGACAACCACTTTTGCTAACATCATATATTCTTCTGTGAAGCTCTTGGCCAAAGTTAGCCATTGTCACACTCACTCTCAATGTAACGATCCTCATCACCCGTGTTTCCTGATCTAACGGCAGATATGATCGGCTTTCAGGCCATAATCAAAGGTGCTCAATCGAAGTGGACGAGACCCATTAAATCTCTACTCTCACCTTCTCCCTTCTTTCCCCTCTTCACTTTACCCTTTAACTTTGTCTGAATATAAGGCTCTTACGAGATACTACAGAAAACACAGAGACACAGAACTGCGAGGAGAGGGTGTTTGCCTTTATTCTTTCTTTGCCAGAAAGAGCAATGAGAGACTGTTGAATAAGAAGAGACGCAAGGATGAGAAAGAATCGGAGTGACCAGATGAACACATACCTCATTCTTCAATTCTATCGCCTTAGATGCGTACCTTAATCAGATACCTACATTATCTGCTATATCGCAACATCTTTTCTTCATGAGAGGTGGTGATATTCAGACCGTTTACACAGCTTTTTCTTTATATATATTTTTTCCACAGTAAACGCTGCGACAGAATACGTATCAAGTACCATTTTCAGGTTTTCATCTGTGGAATCGACCATAATATGAGAATATGTACAGCATGGAACTCAATACCTTTCTATCAAGCACAGTTGGTATCACGAGTCTCCGAACTTCCATAAGGTGAGCCCCTGGCCCAGGCAGGATTCATTCATCCCAATTCCCCGCAGCTGGTCTTCGTGAATATTCTCTTCACGGACGACGATCAAAAGTCCATGAACTCATCCGTCCACAATCCACAAGAACTGAAGGTGTTGTGGGATGTCCTGAAAGGATTAGAGGCAGGCGGAGTAGAATCACACCGTGTCCTGATCATCTGTCTCTACGCGGCCCAACGACAGAAGGCAGTGGAAGGGATTGAGAGGGAGACTGCAGTTCCTTCACCTCGCTTTATGTTGTTACTGTATTATAAACGCTCTCTCTCTCTCTCTCTCCCCATTGTGGCTTGGTCCTCGAGAAGTCCGCTTTGCTAACAGTCGTCGTCTCGTCGTCGTCTCTTCACTTCACCTCCTTTCACCCTCTCTCCTCTGTGTCCTCTGTTTCTCCTGACGGCCCGGCACAGTCGCTGCGGATTACGGTAGTCTCTCCGTCTTCTCTTCTCTTACTCTTCTCTTAATCCCTCTCTCTCTCTCTCTATCCTAATACGCTTCCCACACCAAACGTGTAGAGTCGTTTGCCAGTACGGTAGCATACTGTAGCGAAAATTACCTATATGTTCACTGAACAATAGGGTGGACAATGTAAGCGCATTCGCAGGACTTGAATCATTCTTGAGCGGCGCGACCGCGCAATTCAAGTCCTGCGTAAAATGAAATGTTATTCAAGTCCTGAATAACATCGCACTGCTTGAATTCAATACTATGCGGCTTTGCGCGTTTCAAGCATTATAAATTCGGTGTATTCTTGATCCTGACTCATTTCATTATCGTTTTTCACCAAACTGAAGATGTTTTCGTCAGTTTTGTGCTATATTTTTGAGCCTTTTAGAGCTCTGTAAGTTTGACTATTAAGCGTATTTTAGGGTTATATAAACTTTGAATTGTGTTCTGGAGGAATGTGAAAGGCTTACAGAGCCTGTACATTGAATTTCGAAGAAAAGAAAGCAAATGATGTACCGTAATTTATCGACTGATTTCCAAAATAATCAATATTTTCGTTTACTGGAGTACAGGGTTTTTAAAGCATGGTAGGCAACCTAAAATAAAATTTCGGTGAAGTTTCGTACGTTATTAGCAGTTATACAAGCGTAAAACAGGCAAAATATTATTCAGGACTTGAATAACAAGACCGCTTGCGCAGGACTTGAATAGCGAATGACCGCTCACCCCTGTTTATTCAAGCAGAATTGCTTGGATTGTCCACCCTACTGAACAACCTTGTTGAGAAACGTATGAATACTATAAGGAAAGTTATGCGAGATGAAATAATAGGATTTATCGGATTGTTTATATTATTGTCGATTCATTGTTAAACACGTTTGAATGGATTCCTGTGCAGGCGAAGAGTTGGTCTTCAACTACATACAACCCGACCTTGATGGAGTGTGAATCAAAGAAGGAAAAATTCGCATGTAAGTGAGTAAAATATAATATTATGTCTTCACTGAACGCCATTTGTTTCGGTTGCCTATCTAAGCATTGCATCTTACTACGGGACATACCGCGGTCGCCTCGTGGCAAAGGCAATGGCAGGCAGAACCGAGTATCGCTGCATATTCTGTGGATGCCCCCATACATCGCCTTGTGTTATCTAAGCAAAAGCGAAAGAATCTCAGCACTATGGGATTTAGGCAACTGTAAAGATTGCTTGAATGTGCATACTGGGAAGTGCAAAAAAAAGCGCGATCCTGCCACCTATGCATGCGCAAGCACCACACGTGCTGCTGCCCCATCCTTTCGGACTTCTAAGCAGGGTAACGAAATTCCAACGACGATTCAACCTTATTAACGATATCTGTGGCAGGAAGCGAAGTTAATTTTTCTCATTTTATTGGTGATAGGAGTGCACGGAAATTGGGCATAATGCATGGCGGGGGTGTGGCGCAGTGGTTGTGGCACAGCGCTACAACGCAGATGTCACGAGTTCGACCCCCCTCGCCGCAAGATCCACCCAAATACCAAGGGGGTTAAGAAATGTTGGTAGTAACGCAAGTTACGTCTAAATCCCCCTTCTGTGACCACATCGCAGCTGGCGGTCATCGTGACAGTTCGCTGACTTTGTCGGGACAGAACCCAGTCACTACAGACCAATGGGGTCGCCTACCCTTTGAAACACGGGATCATGGTGTAAGACCTTTACCTTTACATCAACTTTGTTAGAAATCATCGTTGTTTTGGCGGATTGATTATTCAAATCAGAAAATGTTTGAGAACATCGAGTAAAGTTGTGCTGCAACTTGTGGCACACGAATATAGGTCTACTATCAAAAATTAGATGCAAACAGGGATGAGATCAGACAGGGTTAATATAACACGAATTGGAATCCCGTTGGTTTACAGAAATAATCTTGTGGTATTACAACGAGGGCGTAGTTGAGATAACGAACTACACCAAGGTGCACGGGAGATTATGTACACGTTACAGGAACGGATTTAGGTATAGTCAGGTCGATTAATTGGAAATTGGAATCCAATATACGGTCCAACATTGCTGGCAACAGGCGCATGTCTATTCATGCACATAGTGTGATTCACGATCTGGAGTTAGATCGGGGGTCTCAGAGAATTGCTGGGTCTCAGTGCGCACAGTCTTTTGTGTGTTCCCAGGAAGCGCTTGCACTTCGGGCACCTGTGCTCGATGTCCTAAATTGGTGCATTATTTCATCGAGAGGGTTGGCATTCAGTTGTTAGAAACTCCAGACTCAGCAACTAAAAAATCTACTGATATTTTTATTGTATTCATTTTTGACGAAACGTTTTGTTGTGGACTCACCTGAGTGGCATTCGTGCAGAACGGAAGACAGCAACATGGACTGAAGCCAAAAAAAGCCATTCCACCGCAGATGAGGTACCTCAGCGGACCGGCTTTGGCGGTGATGTCCGTGGTCTGAAATCTCTTCCAACATCATATAAGACAGTGATTTATAAGATCCAGAAAATTATGTTAAGGTAACCATGAAAAAGGGCTGTCACAATTTGCACCGTGCAAAATGTGACAAATTTTCGACGACCGAGCTTGTCACAGTTTGCACCGTGCAAATCGTGACAGGTCGGCGACGGCCGAGCGTGGCACAGTTTGCATCGTGCAAATCGTGACAGGTCGGCGACGGCCGAGCTTGTCACAGTTTGCAACGTGCAAATCGTGACAAGCCCTACCCTTTGCTAACCCGTGTCGGGTGCGATGTCGCAGGTGCATATAAGGAGGCTGACCACTCCTGTTTTGGTTTAATTACCCAAGTTTGTGGTAAAGATCGGATCTCTTGTCACAATTTGCACTGCGCAAATTGTGACAAGGGAATCTTGTCACAATTTGCACCCATGCAAATTGTGACAGATGCCACGATTTGCACAGTGCAAATCGTGACATCAGATCCGATCTTTACCTCAAACTTGGGTAATTAGACCAAAACAGGAGGTTTTAGCCCCCTTATATGCACCTGCGACATCGCACCCGACGCGGGTTAGCCAAGGGTAGGGCTTGTCACGATTTGCACGGTGCAAACTGTGACACGCTCGGCCGTCGCCCACCTGTCACGATTTGCACGGTGCAAACTGTGACAAGCTCGGCCATCGGCGACCTGTCACGATTTGCACGGTGCAAACTGTGACAAGCTCGGTCGTCGAAAATTTGTCACATTTTGCACGGTGCAAAGTGTGACTTTGTGGTTACCTTGACATAATTTTCTGGATTTTATAAATCACTGTCTTATATGGACCGACATATTTATAATTGAATATATTTTGCAAAATTAGTTTTAGCCACATACGACTTCTAGATGGACAATATTTTGATCTTCTTTGACGTGTTATGTGAATGTTATGAGAACTCGTATATGTGAAGCACTCAGTTATGGTACAACCTTTGATTGATAGCACATCCCTACCATCTCAGTGCGGCAGAAGGGGCAAGTCATGACTTGTGGATCGGAAGAGAAGACGAGAGGAGTCACGAAGATGGTATGAATGTTGTTGGACGACGGACGATCTGAAGAATGGGCGTTCGAACATTCCCCTCTATGCTCTATACACACTCTTGCTTTCATGAATTACATACCTTGTCATCTTGAGACAAGCTCTACTAAATCCCGACGCTATAGTAAGCACTATATAATGTGTCCCCGCGTGACTTGTTCACGTTGATACATCATTCTCCAAACGACAAGAAAGAATCAGCAAGAAGCACCACTATTATCGTTGTTATATTAATATCACGCGCTCAACCGTTTTGCTAATAAGCACACAATGCTGTTTGTCAGGAAGCTCATTGTGTGAAAGAACCAGTGACGCATAGTGTGTTACTCGAAGTACTACGTCGACTGTTATTGGAATTTCTACTGCATACTGTACATATTATGCACGGTTTTATGCATGAACAGAAAACGTCATTTCCAAGAATATGATGAGTTCATTGATGTAGAATTTTTAATTTTATCATTCAACGTCTTTATAAAGACGTTGGGTGAATACCTGGTTGGAGTTGTTCTGGAACCTCTTCCCGGTCAATAGTGGGCACCATATTTGGCAGTGGAGGCAGCTGTGGATAGCAGTTTGTGTACATATGATTCTGTGAAGAGCTCACAGGGAAGAGTTCAACTGAAACAATTCTCAAATTTAATTTCTCCCTTTACTTCAAAGTCCCTTTAAGTTATCTTTTACCTAAAAAAATAAGCGAGAGAATGGTGTTTACTGATGAATCAACTTTTGTTCGGCGAATTGGGCATAAATCACTGTCATAAGAACTCGTTCGCTGACTATAGATGCGTTATTTGGAAGGATTACAATATCAGTAGTTTTATTTGTTTACTGATAAATATGAGTTACTCATCCACAAATATTGACATAGTCATGATGTCCATGGGACAGTATACGCGTAGTATAATACTTAGACAGTTCATGCAAGATTATTCAATGCAATAAGTCTTTACATAATCATATAACAGGGCAAAATTGGCACCATTATGCTGTTCCCCAGAACGGTAGAATTTTTCTTGTAATGTATACTAGGCATCGCAGTTGGGAAAATAAGTGCATCATTTGTCGCCCCTACTCTTTGGGTACCAGTTGTCTTTCACATTTAGAGACAACCGCTTGCCGAAGAGTACACAAATTATCCAGTTATTTTCCGAAATACGATCCCTAATGTATACTGTATGACTTACTGTACGATGGAGGCATAGGTGGCAATTGAGGAGGAGGTGAAATGGTGAATGGAGTGGGAACATGGACGACCTCTCTTGGTGATGAAAGTTCTGGGAGTGAAGGAGATCGAGGAGAGAGTGAATTGAGGGAGATGGCTCCTCCATCAGCACAAGAAGAAACACTACGAACAGCGGTCGACGGAGATGTTGGCATTATTGAACAATAGTCCTGAATATCTTAGAAATAATTTTAAAACATATGCTAATTTAAAATAATTTCCTAACTTGGAAAACGGAATATCAACGAATGGCGAGATGTACCGGAAAGATAAAATAAGAACGAAATGAATCAAGTCGAGGGGAATGAGACACCATCAATCTCACCAGTGCTTATAGATGATATTTTCCATTCTCTAACTGATGATATACCTTCATGGTTGACGTGTCATTGCTCTGTGAACAAGCCTCGTATAAGAACGAGCATGATACATTACCATATGGCAACACTTTCATTTGCTTAGCTTCATTGATCATTACGGCAAATATTACTTATCAGCAATCGATAAGCGTTTGTTTTCTCAGAATCACGTTATCAACGAGGAAGACAGGAAACGACGATTTGCTGTGCAAATGATTGCTACTGTCACTGATTGGAGTGTTAACATAATGGAATCGATCGTTATGATCTCTTCCGTCGCGCTTTCCACATTCTTCTCCTCCACAAAGATCGAACGTGCAAAGCTAAGTGCAAAGCAAAGCACTCTTTGAGAAGAGACGTACTTATAGATTTTATTACTGTGATTATTCACTCTTTCGACGGGCAGAAATATATTATGGACGAGAAGATGAAGTGATATGGAACATTTGAATTAATTTAGATCTGCACTTCCCTACATACATATACATATATTGTTTATCCATTCTCAACGGCAATAATGAAGAAGAGCATTTTTGTTTGGGGGCATTAAAGCTTAGAGCTTAGAGCTAATGTTTGGCTATATAAGTTGCATTATGATATGGTCCTTCACTATTCTTATGCATAGTGGAAAGTAGAATTTTCGGAATTGGATTGAGGATGGATGATTTTCAGACTCTGTGCACATATTCGTGCCAAGCACATGCCGTATGTCGGAACGTTAGACATGGGGACAGAGCTGTTCTCAGCCCCTACTGATGAAATACTGTTGAATTCACATCCTGGGAGATTCATGGTTGAACAATTCTTGATTTCACAAGCAGTGGTGACTAGTCACAATCCAAAGTACACAAGTAACAGCGATACTGGAGCACCTGCGTCAGACATTATGAGTAAATCATGACGTCTTGGATTGGGTAATCCTTACAAGAATGTCACGTGACAGTAATGAAACATGAATGATACCAGGCTTTAGACCTTTGGTGGGTGTTGAGAGAGCCTCGTGCAAGAATAGACGAGATAACATAAGAAGCAGAAGAGTGAGATGCATCTAACATGTAATGATAATTGTTTTCCTGGTGATACATAGCTGAAGTGCAAGGTGTTAGTCAAACTATTACGTAATGCATTACTTTAACGGGGAGGCTTATCGTGTGTATATAACACGGTTAAGAATATCTTTCTGCACTTAGTTCCGCCTCTATTTTATCTTGGACGTTTCATGTTTTTTCTTGTTTGTAGGGTGGGGTCAGTCGAGCCTTTATCAAACCAGCATTTCATGTTGCATTTGCGTATTTCTTTTCCCGGTCGCCATATAGTGCAGAGACTGCCGCTAGGAATGAAGTTAGATGGCAACAACTCTGCTCGGCTCGACGAGACTACGAGTTATAGCCGTTTAACTTCATTCCTAGCAGTCGTCTCTGCGCTATAGAGACGACCGGGCAATGAAAGATGCAGATGCGAAGTGAAATGCTGTTTTGCTAAAGGCTCGAGTGACTAGAGACCTTCAATCGGGTATTAAATGCATTCTCGTTAAACAAATTGATTCAATGCGGTTGTCTATCAGCTTTGAGAGACAACTAGTGTTTCTAAAACAGCACTTCGTGCGAGAAAGTATATTTATAATCCGTCTAATCTATTATACGAAGAGCGGTTGTCTTTCACATACGACAGACAATCGCTCCGATGGAATTGGACGAATAATAAACGAACTTTTTCGCATAAAATTACCGTTTTAGAAACACTAGATATAACCGCTCCGAATGAATTAAAGAATCGAGAATGCATTTTTTTTACCTTTTTGAAGGTCTCTACGAGAGACCCACCCTACTTGTTTGTATTCACTATTACAATTGATTTGTTACGTTGAGGGCTTGAAAAGTATTGGTGTCCAGGCTATCTTGAAAACTTTGAGCGTGGGAATTTTTTCCAACGACGCTCTTCAGTCATTAGGTTTATCAGATGATCTGGTTCAAATCATCACGCGTAGGCTGAAGCGATCACATGTTTCGCTTTATGTTCGCCCTCGGAATGAGTAATAATGCAATAATAAAAAAATGTTGCATTATTACTCATTGAGAGTGTGAGTGGGTGGATCCCATGAACATTCAACCCTAGAATCAAGTAAACAACGTCGCCAGGTCAAAAAGAAGCGCCTTGCGATAATAGCTACAAAAGCCAATGACTCGCTGTGTTGTTATAACGAATAGCCAATTGTTTTGAAATACCGAAAAATCTAGAAGTGATTGGTTCAAGGCATATAAGCGACATGTGTGAAGGCAGAAACACGCGTTCTCACGCTCCCCCTCTGTGCATATGCTGTAGTGTGCCGATCTGTGATCAAATACTAGACGGTCAGCGTTATGATAACGTTTCCCTTCACCCCACCTCTCGTCTTTCTATTACGATAAAGTTCCCGCCAAAACTGCTCTCGTAGCCCCAGGGCTCCTCCGAAAATGGCGCACCATTGCCTCTGACAGATTCAGCAAGTGAATTACTGTTTTGTTCGATTCTCAGTTGTATTTTTATCGTTGCAGACCGCATCGAATCTGTCTGCCTAATGAGCGAGGATCAGCAGGTCAGAATGAGAGAAAAACGTTACTGCAACTGTTGCCTATCCAGTTTAACGCAATCTGTAATAAGCTGTGAAAGAGCACTCTGTCACCAGATTGTTGCGCTCGTAGACTCTTGTTTACGCCAAAACATGACTTTACTAACTCTATGCACACAAAGAGACATGGGGATGTCACAAATGCTTCAACCCCAAATTTTCAGAGAATCCTTGATTTGAACAATAATCCTCTCATGAAGCGCGAAAACGACGACGAAACGACATTGGTGGAGCAACTCCAAAGGCTGCAAACTGATAAGAAAGAACTTGAGCGTAAGTTTCGCAGATATGTTTGTTTTGCTCCGTCGAACTTGTTGAGACAAATAATTCATATCTTACGGTCAAGTTTTGCATGTTGAATCTTTAATTTTAAGAATCATGTAATTTAGAATAAAAATAATATTAAAAAGTTATAATGGAAATTTTGCTATAATGACTGTCAACAGTATCATAGTATCCTTCTTCAGGAGATCAAAAGACCGCAAGGGTGGGAAAGCACTCTCTCATAAACAGAAGTGCAGAACTTGCCGTCAGGTAAGATTAATTGTTTTCGTTAGGAGAATCTCAAACATAATCTACAGATTCAACGCGCTCGCAATAAAATATTTATCAAAGCGAGATTTCAACATGTTTGCGGCTGTGGTTCAAAGGTATCAGATGACAACACTTTTAATAGTTCACTGTTATTTTTAGTTCCATCATTTCTCAATTTATTGTTTCAATAGTAGACATGGACGACGAAGGAAACGGGACTGCCTCGTGGGTATGTATTCAGTTTGAAGACTATTTTTGTCCCTTTAAGAGTCAGTGATCGTTGTCCGATTTCGATGCCTGTCGATGTCAATAGTAGACAAGAGCTCACCTACATAGTAAAGTAAGAAATGAAAAAAAATCTCATAAAATAAAAAAATTTCAGCATCCTGGCGTTGAACAATTCCGGAATCTTACAGTCAGGAGAGTGTAGAACTGTAGTGGAAGAAGAATCACCAAGTGGCTGGAAACCATGCGACAATCTGATGATCACTGAAGCAAGCAACGATATGCAACGAAAAGGTCGCAAACGAACGGCAAATCAAGCGTCAGAGCCATTTAGCCAAGGTTTTAAGATTGATGTCCAGGTGACAATATGGAGAAGGCTCACATGAACAGTAATAATTAAGGAGTCAGGAGCTACCTTGAATTGTTGGCCCTCAGAACGGACATTGAACGATTTTGTAGTTCAGCATTCAAATAGTGTCGGATTTCCCATCAAGAACCTGGTCCGATTAATAACTATGGGAAACTGAGTAACCAAATTATTCAGACTCTTAGAAATCGCGATTTTATGCAGAGGAACTCGACATCCTACCGATTGAGGTCGACTTTGAAGCTTCAATGCAAATACAATGATGTTGTCGTTACTATTGTGTGAACTAGTGGGAAATCACATTTCATTAATCATTTCAGGAGCTGAATGACCATCAAGGCCCTGGCGTTTCGAACGTCAACTATTATTTCGAACCAGTCACATCCCTTTCTTTTCTCATAACCTCAAACGAGTCTGTAACTGCGAGGAGCAAAACGACATTTGCGTTTATTTGGTCGATTCTAGTAGAGTATTATCAGTCCACCAACGACGTGAAGGTTAGCGAAAGAAGCATACCCAAGAAAAAATGGTTAATTTTGCAGCCGCAGGTCGGAACTGGTGGACAAGAACTGAAACATTCTCTGCCCTGGTATTTCGTACGAGAATTTCTGGCAGGATTCCTTGGATCTCTTCTGAACGTGTCAATTAGAAAGTGATTTTTAGAATATTATTCGCAGTAATGGTCTATTCTTTGGAGACTGACTTCATCTGAACTGCGCACAATTCAATCCATCATTCTCACAAGAAGAGTAGCTCAGATTCAACTACAGAAGTTTGGTAGTGGGTACAGAAGATGGATGACAAATAATTTAACAGAAGATGACATTCGTAGTGTAAGAATGATTATTTTCCTGTAAATTCCTAATCTTGGTCATTCAGCTTGAAGATAACCTCTTTGGTTGCGTGATAACCACTCGATTCACCGGAGGTAATTAGTAAACAGCAATGTTATTGTCAACATAACAATTATCAGAGCCGTATTCTGTCACTTTGAACCGACTAATCTATCAGGCACCACTACCTGATAAAACGGAAATTTACGAAGAAGATTTTACAGATGAATGTGTTGACGTGAGAAATCTTGATAAAATTGACACACCGTATTATGCATCCTATCTGAACTGTTATTCCTAGTACGCGTCTCACACCTGGATGCCACCCTGGTCTCTCATTTTTACCTGCTATTTCGTCGTTAGGGAATATGTTTCAGTTATGAGATAAATAGGCTAGAGCAACAGTTCAATTAGGATGCATAATACGACCATACGAGCTATAATATTATTCGTTTTCAGAGCATGGTGAAGACTGAAGGACCAACACATTTGAACTTTTCACTGTATCAGTGGCTTCGAGGAATAGCTGACGTAAGATATTGTATTCACTGAAGTCACGGTCATTCCTTTACAGAGTTTAGCCGGATCCCATTTACACAACAAAGAAAGCCGTAAAACGATAATTTTGTTTCAAAAACAGTGAGAATTCTAAAATTTTGCAAATGATTGAAGAAATTGCAGCATTCTTTCAATGCGATCAGATATATCGGCCACCTCGATAATGACTGAAATATTTCAAAGAAGGTATGATTCTCGTTTGACTGGAAGAAAAATGCACTATTCAGTTCCAAATCCGCATGGAACGACAATATTCTTTTGTTGCGATTTAATGAAAGAGCCCTACAAAGTCTTACATTTCATTTTGCGGACACTCAGCTTAGGTATAACGAGTTACACTATCGGACATAGGTCATGGGACAAGTACCTTTTCTCTGATATCTTCGCTGTAGGTTTTCGAAAAAACCTGAAATTTTTCTTAGTAATACTTGACCTAATGTGACGATTTGCCTTGTATTTGACGACCCTGTAACTCGAGTGGCCGCTTCCCCACGTAAAAATGAAGGTCTATTGGGTATTCAAAACATTGTCATTTTGCCGTTAGGAGTTCAAATGATGCCAAATTTTTATATGTGTTTATAACTCCAGGAACTCTTCAAAACAACTTAGATTGGAATTTTAGGACGCTTCCCCATTGCAGGAAAAATCGCCAAAGATGACTCCTTTTTGCACTCTCACGACTACCCTGCACATTGATAAAGGAAAAATTACTGTCTTTACTGACTTATGTCCAATAGTGTATATAGAAAAACTTTACTTCATATTTTTAGAAATTTTTTGACTTTTCTGTACCAGGGTCACCCCAACAAATGATTTTTCTCTCATACACCACGTGTTAAAGGAGCTGTGCCACGAACTTTTATTCTTTAATAGGTGCGAGCGTAAGGTCTATTGAGAGCAAAAACACACAAATTGTCCATCAAAATTATTGTCTAATCCTTCAAGAGAGCTTCCTAACATTTACATTCGAAGGGAATTGACTCTTGAAGCGATTGAACAGAGCGATCAGTTAGGTACGGTAGATCGCCGTATTTTTCTCTGTGCCCTCTCTCTTTCCCGTTCACTCTAAGGAACATGATCATCGCGAGGGCGCTTCCTCGCACCCTTTGCCGTCTCATTTCTCTAGCCTCTCCTTTGATCTACTTGTCTCTCACCTCCCCAAGATTATCCAACACTAGTTCTCCTTGATCAAAGATCCGTCGTAACCTACCGTACCCTTCAACGTTCACACGTTGTATAAAATCAGAAAAATGCGCGACTTTCGCAGCTCTTCCTAACAGAGGGAGACAAATCGAATGGCGCTTCCACTTTAGAGATGAAAAAGTTCGTGGTACAGCTCCTTTAAGGAATTGTAAATTGTTAATTATAATAGAAAAAAGTTAATTCCATTTATATAGTTGCTTTTTAAAAAGGTAATGAGAAAATAAAATAACCTCCTGTTTGTCAACATTTGACGCTTCCCATGGGTAGTGATCGTTTTCCTGCAATTTATCTCTGTGCAGCCTCGGAAAAGAAGTGCCATTTTAGAAGTGAACAGAATAGTAGTCGCGCGTATAATTAAGTCATGTTGGCGCGAATACAATGAGGCATTCCACTCGGCGCGAAGAGACAAGCATAGAACGTACGTGCTTCAGCCACGGTAAGATGTAGACGTATTCCGATCCCTTCATCTCCGATCGCTTCACCGCTAGCATGAATTGTGAGGCACGATGCAGATCCATGCCGATTTCGACGATGATGACTGCAAAAGAGGAGTAGTCATATTTCCGGAACCTCGCGCCGCTTCCCCGCTGTCGAGTAGAGTGGGCACTTCGACCTTGTTAGCAAAACGACATCTCATTTCGCATTGACGTCCCGATTGTCTCTATAGCGCAGCGACTACCGCTTGGAATGAAGTTAGGCGGCGGTGGATTGACGATCCTTTATCCGATAAAAATTGAGGGCGTATTTGCGCCATTGTGCATCCCCACTGAACTGCTACACCTATAATAGTGCAGTCGTTACGGTTTTTCACCGACTGTCTCTCTCATTTTTGCATGATCTTTCATCGTTTCTCTGATCTCCCCTCTTGATTATGGATATGTTTCAACTATGAGATAAATAGTAGGGTGTCGCTTTCGGGTATATAGTGCACCATAGTTGTCTGCTCACTCATTCCGACCGGTTGTCTAGGATGTGCGAGAGAGAATGAGTCACAAATGCGTAAAGACAAAAGAGTTGCACTTTATACCCGAATGCGGCACCCTAATAAATAGGTTAAGAGTACAGTTCGGTTGGGACGCAAAATAATATGGTGAAATAGATACGGTCAGCATGCATTGCTCGACACAGATACATACCCATCAAGACGACCATGACTAAATGCCAGCTTGAAAAGCAAAAGCAAAATCGTCTCTCCGGTGATATTTTCAGAACCCCCAAGCCGAATTCAATTTAATATTACCGTAATCTTCTTATGCTGCGTTAAAACGTCGTTTCTGGGTACCGTAGCCGTTCAAAAGCGCACTTTTCTCGTTACGCGGTAACAATTGGAAACATTGCCTTTTGTCCCGTTATATATTTATTTTTCCACTCAAGAGAAGAAATTGCCCCCGTCCTAAAACAAAACTTTTCCTTTTTTGATCATCCAAAATATTGAAAACGAACAAAGTTATGATCATGTTCAAATTTTTTCGAAAAAGATACCTCAAACATACGTCGAAACAATTTCTCCCTTCTTGGCTGCTAGTAAGTTACTCCGTAGATCAATAACTCAATCACGTCGCATTCAAGAACAAAGGCTTTGCCGTTCGCGCAATTTAAAGGCACTTTACTCATACGCTTCCAAAAATATTCGCGACAACTCTTCATCCATTCCTACTCTTGTTGATCCTACAGGCAATAA
>JACMIF010001524.1:0-23165 GCA_014805445.1 Diplogasteroides magnus | reverse complement strand
TAAGAAATATGTTGCTAGGAACCTAACATATACGGTGGCAAATAGGGGAGATCTGGAGAGCTTTTTAAAAATTTTGGCGAATTTTTATCTGATGCTGACTGAATTTGACGAAAAAAATGTATTCACTTTCGACCGTTGCTCTGAGCCTCGCAGGTAAACCCGAAACATATCACGCGGTGTACGTGTGTGAATTTTAGTCAGTTGTCAGTAGCCACATTGAATAGAGGTTGCTATCAATGGCTGAAGAAATACCGAAGTTTAAAAAAATGGCTAGTTACTTAGTTGCCAACATAATACATAACAATAAGATGTTTTTTTCAGAATCATATAGTCAGTCTAAGTTCGTCGAACCTTATTGACCGACGGTTCTGGGAGTTCTCGTGAGTTAGTTGTAAAAACATTCATGCAATATCGAGGTCAGATGGGACGAACTGGCAAAATACGATTTACCTGCAACAGTCTCCAAGGTGACGATATTATTCATGTAAACTGGACTGATATTCCGAGTACGAACACTACCCCTGATTTCGTGACTGTAAGACAGTTACCCTCTCATATTTGCATGCTATTTCGCCAGATTAATCATATGGAACGGATTACATTAATAATACTCGAATTACCAGAATTACGTGACAATTTTTAGGCTTTAACCGTATCCAATGCGTCAACCGTCTATTACGTCGGACACTCAGAGGTTGAAATACGATACTCTGATGAAATCTAAAATAATATTTAGGGTTCCCTTACAATGTTTGCACACTTATCCGAAAATGGTACCTTGTCATCCAAGGTTTAATCACCCCTCATTATCCTCGTTTGAGTGACGCTTCGTTCATATCAAAAAATTTGCCTCTCCTACGTTAATTATTGAAGACTATCGATGGAATACTTTCTGCCAGGTAGCGAATATACACTGACCAACCTGATATTTAGTTAATCTATCTACTGTTCGGTCCTCACATGTTCAGACTAGACGAGCTGAACACCCTTGCTGGCAACCTTTGCCCAAACCCTATTGGCGGTTCGCATTTTCCATTCAATTTTTGTGGTTCCACGGAAATATTATATGTCTAATATAATAATGTGAAAATAACATGTATCGGAAGCAAATGTCCAATTATAAGATAATCTTTTTATAGTTTAAGATGTTGATGATTCAGATCCAGTCTGTTCCCAGATAATCTTTGGCATTGGTGGACCGCAGACCGCTCAGTACAACACGGTGGATATTTATTGTTACATTATCGCTTTCATTGTTACCAGGGGTTCAAAAACGGTAAATTTGTCGTCATTCTTCTCCGTCGCGCGGTCGGTTATCATGGAGTGAGACAACCGCGCTCCGGAGAAGAATGGCGAAAAATTTACCGCTTTGAACCCCTAATTGTTACCAACCACAAGCGAACATCTTGGCGAACTGAAAACTATCATGAACGAATGTTTTTTTAAAATAATGACAGTCGTTTTGAAGAAATTGTCACTAGTGAAGGCAAAAAGAATAGTGAAGTGTATTCCATCTGTTTTTTTCTCTCCATAATAACCCGGTCGTGTCGAGGCACTAAAGAGGACCGGGTGAATGAGGGCCCGGAAAGAAGGAATGCACTTTTCCGTTCTTTCTGCCTTCACTAGTTGCCACTATTCAGAGTCGAACTGCTGTGTACCTTGCCCATTTTCCCTCAGGGACATCAAGCAAGAAAATTGTGCATTATCAGCAAATGGTAAACGTTTCACCATTTCTTCGGTTTAATTTTTTGACCAGATAAACTACGGCACAGTGAACAAGTTCGACTACGTTAATGTTTTCAGGAACTTTGCTAACTACGGACAGGTATAACCATTGTTATGAATATTGATATACCCTTTCGTTTGAAATCGTCATCTTGTGGATTCACCGAATATAGACTGATTATTTTTTCGCAAAATGGTTCCTTTGAAGTTCTTTCCGCCAGCATACGATTACACTAAGATAAGGACTGATATGTACATGTACACGTAAGTTAAGTTCAAACCAGCTAATTCCAGCAACTCAGCTGTGTACTAGGGGTTTTAAAACCGTAAATTTGTCGTCATTCTTATCAGGAGCCCGGTTGTCTCACTCCATGATAGCCGACCGCGCGGCGGAGAAGAATGACGACAAATTTACCGTTTTAAAACCCCTGCTGTGTACTATATGCATAAAGTAATATATATATTCGCTAAGGGGCACCAAGGACTACTTGTCAGACCCTATTGACGTATTCACGTGGCTGATTCCTCGACTCACCGCTACTGGACATCTGAAGGTATGACGACGTCTCGCAACTCCTCGTCGTTCCCAATCCATTGCCTAGGGTCACACGCATCTCGCCGATCCAGAAATTTTCATACTGGGTGATCTTCGTCTATTTCCAATCGCTCTGTCTTTATTATGCTGCAAATGCCTCTCACATCATTTCTTTCGGCAAAGTCGTCAGTTGTCGAAGGATGGAACAAGTCCTCGCTCAAGATTGTATCAGACAACATTACCTACAGCAAACGCGAAAAATATATCAACTTAGAGATTTTCCGCATTTTAAAGAGCTGTGAGCGGTAGTTTCACTGTCTCCTAGCCAAAAGTGTGGTTATGCGAAGAGAAACTAATTTTGAAATACTATGTAGCCCATCGCGATCTATAGAAGTATCAGTCAAGAAACCTCGCTTATTTGGGTCTCGGAATACATGAAATACGTCTTTGATTCACGTTTTTGACACAAAGCCACGAGAAGAAAATATAACAACGTTCATTCCACTCGCTGTTGCGATGCATGACGTATATATTATATTTTAAGTCCATGTCACCGAAATGAGAAGCGAAGAAGAGACAAGAAAGGACAAGTGGTAGAAGCATCCATCTTTTGTAGCTGAAAACGACTTCAATACAAATTCCACGATTTTTAATGCAAAATTCTTCATGAACATGCAATATTTGGATGTTTACTTACTATCGTAAAACGCAAGGAACATTTTCTTATCTTCCTTTTTGACATGATAATTGACTTGCCCATTAAACTACAATAGGGTTGGCGAAAACACCCCCCCCCCATTCTTGCCCTTCTCTCATTCCCGTTTTTGTTTTCCAATACTTTTACTATCTGCATGGATCATCACTGATGGATTGGGATAGCAAAACAGCTGTTGTGTCTCTCTGCACTTCAGATCGCTTTCACGCATTTCAAGTGAAGCGACGTTCAGATTAGGAAGAGTTGACACATTTTATCAATAAACACTACTTGATGTCCTGGTGCTGACATTCTTTCTCGATACAAACATGTGTTTCGCTCTCTGAACCTCCCCAAGGACGGAGAACCTTACAGGTAGAGGCAGCATTTGATGATAGATTGATCTCGGGAAGTGCTCTTGATTCAGGATCCCTAGTGGAGAGCGCGAAACACACACATATACATTAACTGTCATCGAGAAGTGAGTAGAAACAACGAAAAGTGTAGGGAGTAGCTGGTTTGTGCGCTACTTCGCAGTACAACGAACAGAGACACGAACCCTCCTCACCCGAGGCGGTTAGACGGACGGTGATTGATGACACCTTGGCCTCGCCCCCAACATGGAGTCTTCGTGTATATAAACGAGCCACACACATTCGTTGCCATCGTTCGGAAACGCCATGGAAGACTACCAGAAGTTAACCAAATGCAACGCCTACAAGGTAATTTATCATATATATTTGCACATTTAGCAAATTTTGGAACTTTGTTGTTACTTTTCCAAAGCGATGTATTAGCCAGCAATTTTTTTAAATTGTCATACATGAGATCTCTGTAAAAAAATCGTGCGTTGCAGGTTGTTGCGGGCACGGCCATCACGATGTCCATTGTCGCAGTTGCTGCAGTATTTATTACTCTTCCCATGGTGAGTTTCCTGATTTTTTGGCGATCTCATTTTTTTGCGGTATATGTACAGCAAAAGATTTGGAAAAATTGTCTTTTGAAAATTTACGATTTGAAAACACTATATCTTCAGGTCTATAACTACGTTCACACAATCAAGAGGAGCGTCAACAGAGATGTCGCCTTCTGCAAAGTAAGTGATCATATTTGAACATATGAGGGGCCTTTCCACAATATTTTGTGTCAGTATTTCCTTCCCTTTCTTCCTAACATTAGAAATGAATGGTTTGTCTTTCTTACTGTCCGTCTGTGAGTCAAGCTCACAGAACTACCCTTCAGCCTGGTCCTACAACTTCACTTGTTTATTTAAGTTCAACGGTTGCAGTTTGAACTTTGTAATTTGTAGTCTGCGCGTTTTTCTACCTGCACGTTTTCGATCAAGTGAACCCTAAATGGATAAGAATATCTCTCATTCGGCCGGAAATAGTCTGACACACTTTAGAACAAATTATTTGATAGAGTGAGATAGGTATAACCATATGACAATACATGTCGGATGTCACTTCTCCCTTGACCGGTTTGGCAGAGAAATCAAGTTTCTTCCCCTCCGATTTTGCAAGTGAAAAGGGCTAATATCAAGCATGAAATGTAGTTGATGCACAGAACGAAATATCTCCTTGCAGGGATCAGCAGAGCACATCTGGACTGAGGTCAACGCTGTCAATGATGCTCCCAAGAACAGGACGGCTCGCCAGGTGAGATACAATATGAACATTATCCACTCTCGATCAGTTCACCTATAATGTTGATCAAATTCAGTCGTACAGTACTGGTGGAGGAGGTGGAGGAAGTGGAGGTGGAGGAAGTGGAGGAGGAGGAGCATCTGGGGGCGCTGTAGCTGGAGGAGGTGGTTCAGGAGGAGGAGGCGGAGGAGGAAGCGGAGGAGGAGGAGACTGTTCTGCATGCTGTATGCCCGGACCTCCTGGACCTCCCGGACCCGCCGGAAAGCCTGGAAGAAACGGTTGGTGTAATGGTTGGGTAGTGGGAATGTAAAAGTGTTAGACTATATATTTGATGAAAACGTTTGCAGGAATGCCCGGCTCCCCCGGTATGCCCGGAATGCACGGAATGAGCGCCGGAGGCCCTTGCGAGCCCATGACTCCTCCCGCATGTATGCCTTGCCCCATGGGACCTCCCGGCCCAGCTGGACCAGCAGGACCTCCCGGACCAAACGGAAACCCTGGAGCTCCAGGAAGTGGAGGAGGAAGCTCCGCCCCAGGACCCGCTGGACCCAAGGGACCTCCCGGACCCGCTGGACACCCCGGACAACCGGGAGGCCCGGGACAACCCGGAACCCCTGGAGCTTCTTCGGGAGGTGGCCAGGGAGGCCCTGGACCTGCCGGACCTCCTGGTCCCGCTGGTTCACCTGGACCCGATGGATCTCCTGGACAGGGATCTCCTGGAACTCCTGGACCCAAGGGACCCCCTGGACCTGCTGGAAACCCCGGATCCGACGGAAATCCTGGACAGGCCGGAACACCCGGAAAGGCAGGAGGAGGCGGAGAAAAGGGAATCTGTCCCAAGTATTGCGCCATCGATGGTGGAGTCTTCTTCGAGGATGGAACCAGACGTTAAGAGGAGAAAAGGAGGAAAGGGTAGTCTTCGGGTCGAATGCCATAGTAATTATTGTCGGAGGCGTTATAGGTGTGATAAAGATTCAAAAATCGGTCGAATGTACTGGAAACACATGAAATACATAAGTATGATGATATCTTCACGCAAAAGAAACTAGCTATCGCCATTTGGAAAGGAAAACAGATTGTTGACAGACGGAATGGACAACACATTTGCCGAGGTTTCTGACCCAACGCAATCGAACGAGAGAAAATAAAGTTAAAACTATACTACCCTCTGTTCCTTATTATTGTGGAAAACTAATTTGATATACCGAATACACACACTCCATCTGGCTCTCAAAATTTCGTGCTATTTCGTCGTTTCTCTAACCATTAGTCATGATTTTTGTTTCTTGCTCAACATATAGAGGCTGGGTTTCGACTCCGTTTACCACAATAATAATGAAGATACTTTAGTCAAAAGCAGCCATTTGTAATGCGTTGTAAATTTCCAAATGATGCATTAACATCAATTGCAGCAGCATGTCATGCACATTGTAAATAAACACATTCAAGTAAATCGAGTGATTTTTCCATCCGTATTTTTGCGAATGAAGGAGAGTAGGTAGAGTCTGTAGTCGTCAGTTAGAATAAGAGTGGCCATGGGGTTCGCCATAGGAAAGACAACGAAAAGTAATGAAAATAGCTGATATAAGGCTTCTTTACTGTACGGCAGCAACGTGACTCACTTTTTCTATGTCTCCCAGATGAAACCATGACATTGCACAGGCAACATTTAATAAAACAGGAAGGTACAGCAATAGACCGGGCAACAGCGCCTGAGAAATATTGACTGGTTAGCGTATAGTTTTTCTGCTGTTACCTGAATCGTCAGCATCATCAATGCCTTGGAATGGACTCGTCGAGTTATTTTCGGCAGTGTGCTGCTTCTAATGCAAGGCTTAATCAACAATTAGCAAGACATGCATACTTTATCATTTCAAGTATGCGCCATCCACAGAAAATGTTCACGAAAAAGAAGAAAGATAAAATTTCCCAATTATAAAACGATAGTATCGTCGTAATGCCGCTACCTGTACAAAAATGACCGCCACACCTGTGGCGATTCTGGGGAAAGTTTTATCCTAAAAGCGAAATTATATACAGTCTGGCTCATAAGTTTGGTGACACTTATATTTTTGGCCATAACTTTGTTCAAAATGGTCGAATCTCCGTGAAATTTTTTTTGGGAGTTCCCTACGTATGCCCCTACAAAATCCGAAAATAGCGTGGACCGGTCTCGCATGGGGGCCGAACCTACATGGGGGCCGAAAGTTTTGCCATTTTGCCCTCATGCGAGATACACGTACCAAAAAATTAATATAGATACTAACCACCCAGGGAACCTTAGAACCGCTTAGTATGGAATTTTAGGTTGCTTCCCCCTTTGCAGGAAAAATCCGCAAAAATGACCACTTTTTGCACTTTTTCGTCCGCCCTGAGCAGGGGCAAAGGAAAAATGACTCTCTAAGTAGCCGATAATTATGCAGGGCTAGCAGAACAACTTCCCTAAAAATTTCAGAAACTTACGTCACGAGGCGAGGGGAACGTTTTCCGGAAACTGTTTTCCATGCCCTTGCCAGGCCATTTTCCCGGAAATTGAGTTCCATGCATAATCCGCGAAAAGAGCTCGCGGAAGATTATTGCTACAAGGCTGCCGATCCATACTGCGTTACCATTATCATATATCCGCAGGGATCCGGAAAGGATTGCATGTTGAAGAAAATGGACAGTTTCGGTTCAACGAAATAGGTCTGGAATGAGTGGCATTTTGTACAGTGGTCAAGAAAAGTAACGAACGGGCATAACGAGCACCTGGACAATTGCCCATGTTATATTATTGAGTGCGAAACAGAGAAGGACGTTCTGAAGGGTGCCCAACCTGAAGAAGCATATCAATGTACGGTAGGGTGGGCATTTCGACGATATATTGACAGCCGCCTCATCCTCCCGCCGTCTAACTTCATTCGCGAGCGGTTGTCTGAGACAACTTATCTCATGTTATGATAGGACAACCGCTAAAGAATGAAGTTAGACGGTGGGAGGATAAGACGGCTTCCAATATATCATCGAAATGCCCACACTAGTATATGGAATCAAAAAAGCACACATGAAAAGTACCTTTCGCTTCTCTTTCGAACAACGATGATCATGGTTGCATTGAGGACTATAGCAAGAATGGAGGCGACATAAGTGCACACAGTCAGAATCAGAGGGAAGTCGGAAAGAATGTTGAACTGCTCCATAACTGTGGTTATTTGAGCTCTTTGTTATTCAACATAGGACCGAACGGTAGTGGCTACATTTTTTTATCATGGGTTCGGATAAACACCTTTTATGTGAACTTCTTTGAGCAGAGCCGAAAATAATAGAACACTGGCAAATATCATAACGACAATGTTCGATCATCCAAATTTTGCAGTGTAACTCTAGTTCAATACAGACATGATGATACCGCAAACGACCATTACACTTCATGCTTCAATCTTTTCCATCCAGTATTCCGACGCAAAAATGAGTTTATTTATCTCTTTTCTGCGCTTGAATTTGCTTACAGTCATATTGTAAAATCATCTTGATGTGCAAAAACAGTTTTGAGTTCTTTGTTTCTTCTCTACTCTACTTGTTGCGCCAACCTATAACTGTTGCGAAATCAATAAACAGTTTGTATTCATCGTGCCGGAATGGCCAAATTGCAGGAGGACAATACAAATTTCTTTATTCAACACCCGTTTCTTCCTGCTATTACCTAATGGTAGCGTACCAAGATCCTCTCGTGACAACTTTCGATCGAACATTGAAGTTGATTGTCACCCAAGAACCAGAGGATTGGAAGATCGCCTCTGCGCGCTGTCCACTCACACTGCAAATAATATCAATCGTATATACTCACATCGGGAAAGTGTGTTTGCATTGGAGACCTTCAAACGGGTGTTAAAATGCATTCTCGTTGTTCCAATTCATTCGGAGCGGCTGCCACTCGCTGATAGACTACGGCTTAGGGTGGGGAAAGGAAGACATTTATTGACAGCCGTTTTTTTAGCTTTCCCTCGCTGCGCGGTGGCGACCGCTAGGAATGATGTTGAGACGGCTTGAAAAACGGCTGTCAATAAATGCCTTCCTTTCCCCACAATACTACCGCTCCGAATGAATTTGACAAACGAGAATGCGCGTGTGAACTTTCGCCATGACAATGTTAACAATTCGTTGTTTTATTCAACTTACGTTCCCAGAATTCGATGATCCGTGCTGGGTCCGTCGTAGATCGTCAGCACGTCTACATCCTTGACTGTGTCGACTTCCTCTGTAATCAAATTACTCTCAATTCTGGAAGTAAGACCGAAACACTCACTGAGGACCAGCTGGAAGTTGGTAAAGAAATAGCTCTGGATGTAGTAATTGCAGTTGGAATCAGCGTTGTATGGTTTGGGGTAATTTGGCGAATACACCTGAATATTTATTTTATTTAATCTTAAAATGGTGGAAATTTACTGAAAGGATTCCGGGGAATGACAAAACTGCAACTGCCATTTTTAGACAAAAAAAACAGTAAGCGACAAAACCGTAACTGAACATGACTTGTCCCTTAGAAGGTTCTGAAATTCAACTCAAGTACTAGTCGACTCATCTCTGCCGGATCTATCAAATGTGAAACATAGTTGCCCCCGGTTCAATAAACGACGAATATTTTATTGAACCCGGTGCAAGTATGTTTCACATACATACATAATATAGATCTGGCAGAGAGAAGTGGAATGGTACCTGAGAAGACTTTCGGAACCTTGTACGGGCCGAGTTATGCTCAGTGCGGTTTTGTCGTTTTTAGTTGGAGTTCTTTCGTTGCGATTTTGTCGTTGCGGTTCTGTCATAACCCCAGGGTATGACAGAACCGCAACGATAAAATACAGACAAATACAAACAGGGTATGGTGTGTATGGTTCCGGGCAGTTGTCTGATAGTCCCCTGAATATGATGATATTTATGGTCGTTATTGCTGGGCAAACCTGGTGGTTGTTCTGTAGGCCGTGGTAGTAATCAGAGTAGTGGTGGAGTGGGGTCTTGGAGTGGTGAACCCGGTAGCTGCAAATTGACCGTACTACTTCAACGGATTCGAACAGTACGAATTTTGAGTGAAGCTCACGTTTGAAAGAGTTGAACTCGGCCTGCCATCCAATTCCGCGGGGAACATTACTCGTTTGGAAGGACAACTTTAGGACATTTCCGGTAGAATTGTACCAACGATTCGCAGGTGTGCCACTCAATCTAAGATGGTATAACAATTCACGAATTCTCGATATAAATCATGATTTGTTCCACTTGAAAGAGAAAATAGGTAAAATGCAAGCGTGATGCTCACGTGTAAATTGGAGTCGTCTCCGAAATTCCATCATAGATCCTGACGACCGATCCACTGTCAATGTTGAAGGTTGGAAAGCGAACGGTGACCTGCAGATTATCGATTAGCCACCGTACTCCAGGTGGTAGGCTACCCTGCTTCCGGTTGAACCAGCCAGAAGATATTCACAATTGCTGTTGGCGGGGAAGGACAGAGGGAAGCCGGGAGAATATATCTGCAATTCAATGAAATGAAATAAGTGCAATTTTCTGTTGCTTCGTATCAATATCAGGGCAGTAATGATGAATTGTGGTGAGAAACTCAAACTAACATTTCCATAGTCGTTGAAGAGCTGAATGCTGGGACACGTGAATGGAGCGTAGGTTGCTTGAACAGAAGTCGTGGGCCGAGCAGTGGTCGTGCGCACAGTGGTGGGCAGTTGTCCGAGCTCTGAAAGAATCGTTTCTTCAAGTTTATCCAATGCAACGTTGTTACTCTAATTCCGAGCAAAATGAAGAATGCATTCAAGGGGATTATCTATCAGGTTAGGTCATTATACTCATCCCACCGTGTTCAAATAGTCTACAAAAGCGGGACACATGGGTTCGAAGAAAGAAGAGTACTGATGAATGAACTCACTTGGTCTAACACAAACGTATGGCAGTCTAGTATCACAGGCGTCGTTTGTCCACTGTCCTGCGCTTCCAAGATCAGATTTGACGAGAATCTGCACACAGCTTCCATATCGGTCGTTTGGGAAATCTGAATAATCACCACTTTATTGACATGGGACCACATATTGATTTGAAGTGACTCATGATGAGACCGAAAAGATAACCGTTTCGATTCTTAAAGATCAAACAGTAGTAGACACTAGTAGGGTGGGGGGATCGTAAGGCTCGAGCCATTCGATCCGATCGTTGTTGCTTAGCGGCGATCGGATCGATGGACCGATCGGCTCGAAAAGAAGGCTCGAGGAATGAGTCATGCGTCGAACGGATCGAAAAGTGCAGGCTCGACGAGCCTAACAGGGCTCGTCGATCGGATCGAGGCTCGAGTAGTGTTTGCCGTTTCACTTATTTTAACATCATTCTTCTCTGACCGCGCATTTGTCTCTACTTCAACGGACAACCGCGCATTGTGGAAGAATGAAAAATGTGCTTCCCTTACAGTACTCCTCTCTTTAAAAAGGCGTTTTATGAAGCACGATAATATCAAACAAAGAAAAATGAATATGCCATTCATTATGTCGTCGTATAGAACAGTAATTATTCCATTACAAATTGTCATTTTAAAGATTATGTTTATATTTTCAAACATATTTTTCCCTTTTTTTATGCATTTTCCATTTTCTATTCGCAGTGAATTTAAGTAGACTCTGTTTAGACATTATAAAGGGACAAATCATCCATCCTCGAAAAGGGCTGTGCGCTTATGGCGAAGTAAACCAAGTAAGCGCAGTGCTTCGCGCTTCTCTCAATTCTGAGGGTAATCGACTCTTCTGGGAAGGATGATTAGACTAAGAGGGACCTTAGCCATGTGGCTTCGGATGGCGACCCTTTTTCTTATTTATGGCCTTTTGTTCAATGACTATGGTGATCGCGAGTAAATGAGCTAGAAGGGGTACTGTAGCAGGGAAGAGTATGTGGACGGGGAAGGAGACCTGATTCAAATGTGAGGTCATTTTTCTTTTTATAATGTTTGAACAAAATCTATTTGAATTCACTACAATGAGGAAATGGAAATTATACAAAAAACGTGAAAAAACATGTTTGAAAATATAAACATAATCTTTAAAATGACAATTTGTAATCGAATAATTACTGTTCTATACGATGACATAATGAATGGCATATTCATTTTTCTTTGTTTGATATTATCGTGCTTCATAAAACGCCTTTTTAAAGAGAGGAGTACTGTAAGGGAAGCACATTTTTCATTCTTCCACAATGCGCGGTTGTCCGTTGAAGTAGAGACAAATGCGCGGTCAGAGAAGAATGATGATAAAATAAGTGAAACGGGAAACACTACTCGAGCCTCGATCCGATCGATGAGCCCTGTTAGGCTCGTCGAGCCTGCACTTTTCGATCCGTTCGACGAATGACTCATTCCTCGAGCCTCGATCCGATCGATGAGCCCTGTTAGGCTCGTCGAGCCTGCACTTTTCGATCCGTTCGACGCATGACTCATTCCTCGAGCCTTCCCATCGAGCCGATCGGTCCATCGAGCCGATCGGTCCATCGATCCGATCGAAGTAAGAAGGATCGACCGCTAAGGCTCGGCGATCGGATCGACAATCGAGGCTAGAGTGGCCCACCCTAGACACTAGTAGGGAACGGAATCCAAGCAGAAGTGCATATTTCCGTCGTCTAATTCCCTCGGAGCGATTGTCCATCACGTGAGAGAGACGACCGCTCCGAGCGAATTAACCACATAAATGTGCACTTCTGCGTGGATTCCGTTCCCTAGACACTAGACATCGCATGACACCTCTGTTAGAGACAACCGCTCGGAGAAAAATTAGAGAGAATGAATGCACTTCGCGAGGTGATTCAAAGGCGTTATGCGATATCTTGTAGGCAGTCACAATTGGCAAAGTTGACGAAGTTGTACGGAGAGTTGTCCGTGTAGGCATATGAGCCTCCTTTATAGTAAAGTCCGAACAAGACGCTTGTCACGTTGGGGACAATAGAATTCAGGAGCGATTGAACAGTGGTGGAGTCCTAAAATTGCATGTCTTTGTCTTGTCACAACCAATTCTAAGTGTCTGCTGCCCAATCGATTTGACGGATAACGACAAAGAATGATAGCACAGAATATCGAGTCTTACGTCGTAATTGTGAAGGGAGAGCAGATGTCCGCCCTCCCTTTGGCAATTCTCCTCGGCTTTTGTAAAATCGTTCATTTGAGTCTTCACTTGGATACAGCCGTCTTTGTACGGGGTGTAGTCACCGCAGGTCAACGCTAAATGCAAACGGTTTTTAGTTCCGATCGACCATTTCTAAGTCAAGGGCACTGCACGAGCTCGGCGACAATAGGTCATAATTTATTATAGTATGGCTTTCCTTTCCACAAATAGGGAAAACGGAAATTGACAACTAACCCGTGTTCCTAGTGGGCAGCTTGCAGATGAACGAGTTCTGCTGTGCACCGCAAGCAGTGGAGTACCTAAGAATTCCCCCCATCAAATACGTTCATGATTATTGGTTACTCATACCAGTTGCCATCATTCTGTGCAAGGGTAACACACTGTCCGTATGCAATTACGGGCAAGCCTGAAAACAGCTTATCAATAGGGCAATCACGATTCCGTCGCCTCCATTGAATCCATTGAAGTCGTACGGAGTTCCGTCAGTCCATGCGCAATTGCCGTGAGTTCTATTGACAGCGATGCATTGCAGACCGAGCAATGCGACCTGAAGACTTATTACAACCTGCATATAAGACTTGTTCATTGAAGTTTCGCCAAAAGTCGCTGATCGATGATTTTGGCAGAAAAAATAGCGCGCGTTAAGGGAGAGCGCAGAGAAAGGGCGCTTTAGTGTTAGGCGCGCGAGCACCTTTTCGTACTGGGCGCTCTCTCTCTACGCGCGCTATTTTACTGCCATAATCGTCGATCAGTGACTTCTGGGGAAACTTAAATGAACAAGTCTTATATGCGGTGCAAGGCCAATACACAGTTTGCAAACTCGAGTAAAATCAACTGGCCGTTTAAGACTCTAATTGCCTCTTCTTTTTACGAATCGTAGCTATGAATAGCATTTCCACTCCAAATTCCTACTAACCTGAGCTTTCGGTATCCTTGCTGCAAGAGCATTGTCTGTAGGGTCATTATGAATGGAGGCAAGATGTCCTCCCTCGGAGACACACTGAGACTCAGCTGCTGCGAAGTTCTTGAATGACGAGTACACCTAGAAAGGCGTATTACGATGAAAATCTCCCAAATGCAGGGACTTACGCGATAGCAATATCCATAGAGCTCAGTGTAGTCAGTAGGGCATGTTGTGTATCCCAAGCTAAAGCACAGAGATGCAAGTACGAGGACACGGAGCATCCTGATGCAATTTTTATAGGTTGAAACAGGCTTGGCAGAATGACTAAAATAGTGCGTTTCGTCTCTCTGTGTTCTCCATCGTGCGGTCATGTCTGGCGCATAGGACGACCGCACGATGGAGAGCACAGAGAGGCGGAATGCACTATTTGAGTCATTCTGCCAACCCTGATTCGAAAGCAGATAGAGGGTGTGCCAAAGCTTTCCCGGAATGAATAAAGAGAACAGTTCACTGTGCGTTTATAGAGAGGCTTATCTTGTCAAGGTCCGATTACAAACCTGATAATACGTCAGTCGATTTCAACATTCGCCAATTGTCATCCCGCTTCCACTTCTGATGACGATCACTTTTCGCTACTGACTACTTCAAGAGCGCATCTGATCTTGAACGAAAGCTCCAACTTCACCCGATAATAATTAGTTTGCCCCCATTAGGGCCAGATATGTAAACTTCTGAACCTAATGCCAATTTAAATAACAACAGTAAAGTCTATATATCTGCTGCTGGTATGGTTCAAGTATCCCGACTGCACACATATAATCTATGTTTGTTCATTTTGAGTGATGAACTGACGGAAGTGTGACATGATTGGTGCTAAATTTGTCCCAAATGAGATGAAGAGATTATTTGTAGTCACTAAGGACGTGGCGATACACGATAAGGTTTCCATTGGTATCGGATCGCCTACGCGGATGCAAGTCGACTTCTGACCGTTTGGGCATTCGTCACTAGTGACAAAAGTGAAAGAAGTTGAAGTTAGTTGCTGTGAAGGAATTTAGTCGCCTGAGGGCCATCTCCTGCAGGTCAAGCTTCCCTCATAGTATTTCTCAACAGATTTTTCCTGGACGAAGTGTCATCGCAGGCATCACTTTTGCGTCGGTGCTTGGCGGACGCAAGGAGCGAAATTACTACAGGAAACCTCAAATGAAAAAAAACAACTGTGAAAATCTAACGGTTAAGTTCAGGATATTAGTAGACTTTCAGATTATTCTTCGCAGCTCATTGTGATACATGATTGTCGTAGCGCCAAATATTCACGCACATCACCAGGCGATTTATACCTCTTTATAGGTTAAGTCGTTACTGTTGCATTAGATACATTCACACTCCAATTTTATAAATGCGGGACTTCTCGGAATCAGAAGATCTGTGTTGACGTAATGAATCTCGCCATCCACTTCCTCATACTGAATACGCAATTTATGTGATTTCTTGCTTATGCAATTGCATATGGAGTTGGATTTGCATGAATCATTTCCGTATGGAATATTTATGTCCAAGGCAAATATATCGGGACTGATTTGGTTTTCGATGAACTGAAGATAGGTACGAAAAGTAGTATAAATACTATAATCATGTGGCACCTCAGTGACGATCAGTGCGATTAGTTGTGCTTTCCTTTCAACAAGAGCATTCGTTGCTACCATACCCCCTTTCAATTCCAGGCAATGTAGGTAACGTCTTGTAGTGAAATATGAGTGTTGTTGGTTGTAATCTTCGTTCCCCTTTACGGAAAAAATATCATCTTCTCTTGAGATACTCTTGGCTTCTGTTTGTTGTGGGTGGCATGTGGGTAGCAGGGTACAAAAACGGTAAATTTGTCGTCATTCTTCTCCGCATCGCGATCGTCTATCATGGGGTGAGATAAACGCGCTCCGGAGAAGAATGACGACAGATTTACCGTTTTTGAACCTCTAGTGGGTAGTTTAGAGAATCTGCAGAGAAACCCTTCAGTATCCCATCATCTCGATAAATGAGTGAATACGGAGAATCCAAAACGCGTCATCCTAATGGTTTTAAATGCTCATTTCATAGATTGCCATCAAGCTGTGAATATAATACAGCTCTTTTTCGGAATGCCTCATTTGGATTCCTTATATTTGGCAAATCGACGTCATTCATGGAAGCTCCTCCCAGGAATATTCTCAGTTGAGATCGGCGTGCACACCCGAATCGCACCAAATATCTTTTCAGCACCTCATTCGCACCCAAAATCGGCTTGATAATAATGGAGAAATGGCAGAGAGGTGCGATTGAGGTGTGAAACAGGGGTTCAAAAACGGTAAATTTGTCGTCATTCTCCTCCGGAGCGCTGTGGTCTCACTCCATGATAGACGACCGCGCGGCGGAGAAGAATGACGACAAATTTACCGTTTTTGAACCCCTGGTGTGAAATAAGGTGCGCGTCTTCTGTTTTTGGGTGCGTTGGTCGGTCTCTAATTCCCACTCCCTCTCAATTCATTTACATGTTAAGTGAATCGCATCCCTCGATCTCTGAGTTAATCCCTTGTAATATGCTGACTTATTGTAAAGTTGGCAGCTAGACTGCGATCTCGGTTTCATGGAAGCAATAACTACAATTATGAAGAATCGGCGAATCATAACCGAAGTCTAACTGCCATCTCTAATGCGTATTCTTTACATTTTTAATAATATATATGACCAATACAATTGCGTGATTACGATCAGGCCAACTAAACTATAATCCAAACGAATGTCCTCCACTCTATACACTAGCAGAATGCACTTCAGACACTCTTTGACCATGCGTCTTCTTATCGTCACCATCTTTCTCGCACTCGTTACCGCATTCGTTCATTCATTCGCACCTACGGACATCAGCAGCATCGTATCGGCATCGTGAGTGAAAATCACAAGAAATGTGGCTAAAAAAACATAACAATGAAGGTCGGAAATGGATGAGAGTGCCCCAAATGGACTTCTCCTTTTGATTAACAGTGAAGGTAAGGGAATTTAAGGGATAAACGAATCGTTGTACTCGAACAGGTTCGTATGGTCGACGTTGGAGTGGAAGAAGACTCTTTCCATACTACAGAGGAATGGGAATAGTACGGCGTTAATAAGTCATGCATAATATGGAATTAGAAGGCTTTTTTTGTCAAATTTGGCTTCACAGGTTGATGTTTCACAGTTTCATGTATTACCAAAAAAGTACTCAAATAAATGCAGTCCGTAAAAAAACTTATATGATTATTCTGTTTTTGTCCTCCTACCACGAAATGGCTGTGCTTTTTGGACTTCTACCCCTCATACCCCTGACTGAACGATAGAATACCAGAGAGGGAAAGAGATAGAGACAACCCATGTTGAAGAGGGAACAGAGATGTCAGAGAGTGTTCAGATATGCAACACGAAAAACTATAGCCTACGTGACTTTTCCGTTAATGATTGTGGCATCATACCGGGTCTTAACTCTAAATGCATCAGCGGAAAAAGGTATTCGGGCTCTTACACATTAGGGGCATTCTGATGAGTAGATAACAAATTTGTAAATGTATTTTTAGCGTTAACTCTAAGTAAAAAATGTAGTCAACGTTTACTGACGATGGTGGATTTTCATGAACATCCATAATTACTCTTGTAACTAACTGAATTGGTGTGTCTAGTATAGGGATCGCATTATGGAACGTTATTGACAGCTGTTCATTTCTGACCGTCTAATTTCATTCGTAGCGGTCGTCTCCCACTTCACAGAGACGACAGCTACATAGGAATGAAATTAGACTCTCAGAAATGAACGACTGTCAATAACGTTCCATAATATGATCCCTGGTCTAGTATACATACCCGTTTTGACAGATTGAATCCCAAAATGCATTCCATTACATTACCACTCAGCAGAACAAAGAACAGATGGAATTGTCGCAAGATCTATTTTATTCGGAGCATTTCAATTTTTGGCAACTCGATTAGCTGCGGCAGGCAATGCAATACTGGCGGTGCCGACTCTCACTGTCACCGTGGAAGCCTGTAAAGGGGAGCAAGGAGTTAGACTGCATTATGGTTGGCATTTTGACTACTTTCTGGGTTACGTTTCACTTCTCTCATATAAGATATGCCCTCTGTGAAACACCCATAAAGTATTCAAACTTCCAACGTAATAAACGAATGTTTGCATAAATTCACTCACCGATAGTGGACGACCTAATACACGGCGACCAATTATGTTGAGAAGTCGAATTCTGGAACGGATTATTCTCACTGCCTTCCTGTCATTCCACCTGTATTCCCTTATTGTGTAGATGATGATGCAACCATCCAACCAAGGATGAGTTCCACACAAAATGGGCGAAATATTGGACATTGCCGTGGGTGAAAAGCCGAAGAATGGACTGACAACACAAATGAGAGGTGGCGAATAAGCAGTTATCAGAGGAAGGACCATCTGAATGCGCAAGGGATACGGTAGGTGAATGTCGTGGCGAGAGTCACCTGATACATGAGCGCCCGGAATAGTTGCTTTTGTAATCGTGCAGTCTTTTCACTCTGCGCTCTATGTGAGCGGGACATGTGCCTGGTATATAACATTAATCACTCCTCATTAGGGCTTTCAAATTGAAACATTGTTTCTCATTCGTCCAATCTTTGCGAAGCCGTCTGAGATGATACGAATCAGAGAGGCACATTCGGCCAGTTAACCCCCCCCCTTAATTATTCGTGTTCCCCCCACGTATGTACCACACAATACTGAATGCAGCGAATATCATGAATGAGTAGCATGTGGTCATTGTTCCTGCCAAGAGTCCAACTCCAATAATAGGAGTCCATCTGTGACCGGAGAACGTCCCGTTAGTCTGAAATATGATTACATTTTATCGAACAATTAGCCCAAACGTCCAATGAATGGTCGTTTTATTGCAGAAATAGGGGTGAAAGGTGATCTTTATTGTTGTCGGTATTTATGTCATGAACGTTTGTGTAGGTCTTGAAGCATATCCCCAGTGAACGTTACGATTTTTTCAATGAAGCGAAAATACTTGTTGAGATTAATTTTAATTTGTCTCCATCCAAATATTTGGAGAAATCGAACAAATTCGTGCTTTTTTATTTACAATGAAGTTATGCCAGTATGCTTCTTAGATCCCAAAGGACATTTTTTTTATCACAAGGTGAAAACAAATGTTGTTTTTAGGAAAAAAAGTTTTCTTATTTTATCAATTTAGTTTTCCACGATAATATTATTGTTTTTGTCATTCACAAGTCATATGAATTCTCATGGTCGAAAGTATGCGAAACTAACAATAAATGCCACAGGGTCTTGCCTACCCAGAATAGGGCGACAGGGTATTCGTTGAGCGGGAGTGCGACTCCAATTGTCCTTTCCTGGAGGATTGGCTTCATGTACGCAATGGCAAACGAATCGTCAGCATTGAACAAGAAATACAATATGCAGAACCTAAATGGCGACACAGAGTATATTGCATGATAAGGATCCCATAAAATATCATACCACACCCTGTGACTATACAGTCACTTTGGTTTATTAATAGGAAACAAAGTTTCTAAATACGTAGGGTGCTAAATGAGAAATATTCGTACACTCTCCATGGAACCGTTGTCTCTCCGATCGACAGACAACCACAACGAGAGGTGCGCTTTTACCTATTTAGAAACCAATCACTCACCAACAAACTCCAATTGCAGCAACGAATACAAACTGAATGAAATAGAACCACCATCGATCGAAGAGAACAATGAACCGTGAACTAAAGAGGAACATTGTTACCAAGGCCCGGTTGGGTGAAATAGTAAAGCCGCTTTACTAAAGCGCCATGGACTTTGCACCACAATGTAAATAAACACTTTCATCATTCTCGTAAGGGTCCATGGCGTTCTTTCCCTTTCACCGTACCCTTTGACTGCGAGATAACGATAGAGGAAGTGGAAGACAAGAACGGGAAAGGAATGGGAATGGGCAGCGGCGAACCAAGACACCGCGGCCTGAATAGCATACTTTAATTCAGTGATATCTTAAAATATACACTTTGCCGGTTACGAATCCGTGCGCTCCCATGAAAAATGCATTGCCATACGTCTCGGGAAGCTGCAATGGTGTTTCAACAACGGCAACAAAATTTGTTATTCGCATTTATCATTCGTCCAATGCCCTCGGAGCTTTCGTCTCTTCGTTCGACAGAAAATTGCTCCGAGTAGATTGAACGAAAGAGAAACGCACTTTTGTATTGTTTTAGAAGCCCTAATGTAGACTCACCGGTAGAACGAGGAAATGGACGATAGCATAGTAAATATCAACTGAAGCGAAGGTGAGAAGCAGATATCGATATAGGCCAAAGTCATTCCTTTTACACGAGTGGATCAACCAAACAAGAGTGGAGTTAACTGTGATTGAGAAAACTGAAAGAGAATGAAGCTTAAAAAAAGATGTTGAAGACAAACCAAGGACGATGTATTGGAATATCAGGGCAATCAACTGAAAACAGAACTGGATTAGGGACGGAACACAAATACAAACGTTCTTGTGTGGATCACCGTACATGGAAGTCATGAGCGCAGTGAGGGAAGAAGTCTGAAAGGGTAGACTATAGTGTGCATCCCAAATGAACTTTTCTTTTGTTCTTGCCTATACTGTATCGATAATAAGTAACCGACCACTTTACTTTCTCAGATATCTCAGCGCTCAGTTTTCGAAAACTTCTGAAATTTTTCATATATATATACTAGACCACATGATTGATATTTGCTGAATATGACGACCCTGCATCTCGAGTGGCCGCTTCCCCATGGCAAAAAGAAGGCGTTTCGGGTGTTCAAAACGTCGCCATTTTGCCGTGAGGGGTCCAAAACAAAAAAAGCCAATTTTCAAAGTTGGATCATGGTAGGGACTCTTAACCCTGAAAATTTCAGAATTTTAGGTCGCTTCCCCATCGAGAAATAAGCCCTCAAATTTGACCCATTTTTGCGCTTTTGCCACAGCCCTGGACAGGGAAAAAGGAAAAATGACTGTCTAATTGGCGGAAACTTATTATGACGCCGACAACAGCTGACCTACCATATGCTATACATCTTATGGCCGACTGTACCTAGCATCCATGCTGAACACCGCGAAAACAGAACTCCATTCGTATGTCCCCCAGAGGCGTTTTGCTAAAAAAAATTAGACCTGGCCTTTCCATGATGCCCTATACATAGGGACCGCAGGCTCCGCCCACTTCGCGAGGGACATCTTTCGCCTAAAAGTTGATACTGCGTTTTAACTCAAAAGCTATCGAAGAAAGACTTACGAAAGTTTCACGATATGTTCTTTGATGGCATGGCTAAGAAACTGCACTTCAACTTCCCTCGAGTGTATTCTCCTTATCGAGCTACACTCGTACGGAAAATTTCAAAAACACAAGTCTTTTTTCCGTCATTTTTACTACTAAAACGTCATGTGCACACTTGTCTAGATACCATGTTCAAAGGTCAGATTCGAGATATTGCTGAGAAGCTTCGATTACGCGATTTTTGCATTTGAAACCAAGCTGCATGAATTGTGCACTATTATTTTGTTCCAGACATTTTCGATGTTTAGTGTACATTCTTTATTGGGTAGCGAGTTGGCTTCACAAGTGAGAGGTCCTGAGTTCGAATCCCCCAAATTGCAATATCTTTTGCAGTTTGTGAAATTTTGTAAAAGTTATTATTTAATAATAGAACACAACATTTACAACTTTTTATAGTTGTCAAGATTGAATTTTGTGAATAAAACAACTTGAAATAAGTTTTACGTTAGATAGGCTCTAATGAGTGAGATGAGGAGAGAGTGGAGGGAGAGGGCAGTCTCAACTTTCGGACCATTTCCCTTGATGCATCGCGGGCTAGTTTACAAGCTATAACTGAGTGCAGGAAAACAATATCAGCATACAACAAAAATAATGTTGGAATGGAGCCACCGGGATACCTTTTGACCCTACTCATGCCTTTTCAAAACAATTTTGGTCGGGCACCCTGCGGTCCCTACCTATACATGGTAATTTTGACCATGTATATCATGGTGCGAAAAATCCATGATCAAGAATCGGTATGGGGTATACTTTTTTGAAGTGTCCACCGCATTTAGCGATTGCACAACTACCAATCCGTTGTTCTGACCTCGCAGGCGAACCAGAGAGGTATCACGCCGTGCATGTGTGTCGCGAATCGCGATCTATTTAATACAATTCTTCTCAGTCATGCTCCCAATTCCATCCCCAACGCTTCAATTATTACTAAAACTTCATAATAATTCCATTCTACTTCAAAAATAATTATTTTACGTCAAAACAACTATTTTAAAGGAGCACTGCTGTAATTTCTTCGCCCCAGCGAACTCTTTCAAGTGCGCGCCAATTGTTTCCCGCACGGAAATGTCGGATTACTGTAGGAGTGAAATAGGCCCAATTTCACTTCTCTTCTCATAATTTTTTCGTCATTTCTACTACGTTCACGCCGCTTCGTTATTTAATTTCTTCAATAATTCGCTTCTAAATCATCGTAGCTGTCACCATTTCACTGTTTATCGCCGTATCGCGTTATTCTCGCCTCAGCTTTGGTTTAATTACCCAAGTTTGAGGTAAACGAGGCCGCCCACGGCTCGACGCTTCTACTGGGAGGATTTCTTCGACTTGGGACACGAACAGGAACGGCTACGCTCCCGCTCTTCGCCCAACCAGTGCCCGGACTCGTCGCCCATCGACGCCGGGACTCTTCACACCAAAAGGACACGTGATTTTGTCGCTTCTTTTATCTTCTATAATTTAAACTACTTTTGCCCATCCACTTTCACTAAAACATAATTTATCTTTTGCCATAAATATATAATGAATTTTCTATATATAAATCAAAGTGTTACTTGCCGATTAGGGGTCATTTGTACCTGAGTAGGGAGACAGAGGGATTGAGCCTAATTTCACCTTGTCTTTTTCTGTGACACACAATTTCTGTGACACATGTGTATGCCTAATAGTCAGCTATAACTAGCCAAACTGAATAGAGGATATCATCAACGAGTGAGGAAATAGATAAATTTTAATCAAAAAGTTGCTGTTACAAATGTGCAAACGGATGTATGTTTGTGCACCTCTCGTTAAGAGATCATGCGTCTTGTTCACCAACTCTTGCTAGCACTGTGTAGTGGATCTTTTGTACATTGCACTGGGAGCATACCAGACACATAAGACAAGGCGGAAAAATTGCAGAAATTTTCGAAGTCGTGACCTCGTACAAGTAATTTTCCATTTTTCGATCTCGCAAATGAGCCAGGCGCGATTGCACAACTACTTGGTAGTTGTGCAATCGCTAACTGCCGTGGACACTTCAAAAAAGTATACCCCATACCGATTCTTGATCATGGATTTTTCGCACCTACATGGTCAAAATTACCATGTATAGGTAGGGACCGCAGGGTGCCCGACCAAAATTGTTTTGAAAAGGCATGAGTAGGGTCAAAAGGTATCCCGGTGGC
>JACMIF010001523.1:11518-23172 GCA_014805445.1 Diplogasteroides magnus | reverse complement strand
TCGTTTTTCGTGAATTCATCCCCATATGACACATCGTCAGTGAAGCCTATCCCACCTGGTCAAATTCGTTCACCATCGTGCTGCTGTTTCATTGTAAAAAGTTATTTTCAACAGTTGTGCGTTCCGTTATCTGTGCATTTAGTGCTACATCGATATCCTTATGATATGTTCCAAAAATCAGTTATTATTGTGGTAAACGGATTTGAAAGTCAGCCGCTATATGTTGAGCGTGAAACCTATTCAAAATCAAGGCTAATGGTCGAGGAAACGACGAAATAGCACGCAAATTTGAGAGTGCACTGTCGTAAGCCAGATGGAGTGTGTGTACTTGGAATATCATGTTGGTTTACCACAATAATAATCTCGATGTATTATATCGAAGAAAATAAATTAAATAGTCAGGGTGCTAATTTCTCGTTGATCATTTCTGAAATTTGATCTAATATTCAGCTTCACTACCAGACCGGATTAAGAAACGAATTCGCATCCTAGGATGCTCGAGTTCCAGATGCACTTCCCGTTGGAAAAGATGGAGAGGGAGTGTGTGAATGCGAGAGAGTGCTAGAGAAAACAGCGAGGGTCAGTAGCGACATTTTCGAAAATGCATCTCTAGGCCCCGCCCCCAATTCTACACCACGGCTCGTGTGCGTAGCTGGGAAGGGATAAGAGTCTGGGTTTTGCTTGGTCGACATCGCTTCTCGGCTCCTGTAGCTAAGATCAAAGTGTAGTTGAAAGTACTTCGCTTCGTTATGATGGAATACATTGACGACGGTGTTGACACTCTATGCGATGATGTTACATGGGACAGGCAGAAAAGGGAAGACAGGGGGATGGCTTATCATGCAGACACGAAGCATTGATTGAGAGGAAACTGTGAATGGCAGAATAACTATTTCCTAAGTCATGGTTCACAATTCCTACGAATTTAAAAACTTCATTTTATTGTAACTGTGAAACATATCCTAGAAGTCATTCTGCCAATCAAAGTGTAGATCAGGGGTTGGTAGAATGACTAAAATGGTTCATTCCGTCTCTCCGTGTTCTCCATCGTGCGGTCATCCCTATGCGCCAGACACGATGGAGAACACGGAATGTACTATTTTAGTAATTCTGTCAACCCCTGACCTACACTTTGATTGCAGACTGACTATCTTCTAGGATATGTTTCAGTTACAATAAAAATTAAGTCTTTAAATTCGTAGGAACTGTGAACCATGACGTAGAAAATAGTCATTCTGCCAGTCGTAATCTCCTCTCAATCAATGCTTCGTGTCTGCATGTTAAGCCATCCCTCTGTCTTCCCTTTTCTGCCTGTCCCATGAAACATCATAGAATAGAGTGTCTATACATTCCGAATAGTTAAACAATTCTTGACATAAAATAGCTTCAGAATTGATGATGCTCAAAAACGCAGGATATTTCAACAATAATACGGCTTTATGAATATGAGAATAAAAGAAAAAAAATTCGGTTAGCAGTGATAATTAATTGACAAGAAACAAAACATGAAATCCTACTATAATTAGATGTGGGATTTCAAAAAAACCTTTCAAAAAACGAAACTCTTTTCAAGTAGAAACAACCAACAAACAATGCAGCATTTACTAGAATTGCCATGACTCGAGAACTATGACGCCTGGTTACAGTATACAGTAACTATGGACGTAAATTTGCGTCTCCCTATCAGTATGGGACAAACAATTTGTACCAAACTGATAGCAATTCAACAAAAACGTGTCTAACACTATCGAGTCATCTAGCAATTTTAGTAAAACCATCAACGAGTACAAAGGCTACGAGCCAAAAGTGGGCGTGGTCACAGAGTGGACGTGGCCAGAAAGGGACGGAGTCAGGAACAGATCGGAGCTGCCTGTCCACCCTAGTAGCGGCCCTTGGCGCCCTCACGGCGTCTCTGCTGGTCAGCTCGTCCTGAATTACAGTTATTGCTAGACTTGAAAAAGGAACGAGAGCTAATCATGAATAAGTCAACGTCTCATATGCCCAGAGTGAAACAAAAAATAGAATGGTTGATTTCGTCAGGTTTTCTTGAGAAAATGTTCAACATTTACGTAACGAATGAAGCCTAACACTCCCCCAACTATTTCGCTAACTATAAATTCATCTTTGATTTCAATGCAATATCGACTACTTCTGCCGTTGTGAAAAGAAAGCAAGATGATTAATATCCCCGGTGAAACCTAAGCCACGCTGGTTTCTCCCTCATCTCACCTCCGCCTCCCCACGCTCCGTCTCTCCTCTGCTTGTCGCCGCCGAAGCGACCACCCTCGCGGTTGTCGCGCTGCAAGAAGCTTCCGTTGTTTAGTACTTTCGAAACTAATCAATAACACTACCGTGATCAATTATGACAGTAAAAATTTTGCTAGTCGCCAAGCACCTCCAATTATCACTCAATAAACACTCACATTGTATCCTCCCGCTCCCTTGCCCTTGTCTCCCCTGTCGCCTCCTCTGCCCCCGCCGTACCATGCAGACGGGCCCGTGTAGCCGCCACGTCCGCCACCGCGAGGCTCCATGATCTGAAAATGGGCCGATCAATATATTCATAGTTAATAAATCCGGAAACGTAGTCGCTATACTTTTGTGTGAACGTAATGTTTATAGGAAATTTTCAAAAGATCGAGTACTCCAACATTTGTTTTTTTACCAAGCACATGTTGCTTATATCCCATAGCTTCTTTAGTCGTTCTATCAAAATTCAAACCGGCGACCGTAATCAATCGATATGCCCCACCTGCTCGTTGTTCTCCTGCAGCGACTGCAGCTTGTCCGTCAGATTGAGTGCCAGCAGCTGCAGACGGGATGGCTCCACTCTGCAATCAATCAATATTAATAAGTAGTCGATATGAGTAGAACAACATCAGCGATAGATGAAAACCTTTATTTAAACTCATGCAAGGAACCACATGGTATCAAATTCACTAGCTACCAACTATTTATCCGATCCAAATGCAGCACGGGTTGAGCTACCGTAACCCTGCAACTGCTCGATCAATACCTGTGCATCATCACGCAATCCGTCGGTTCGTCCAGAGTGGCCGACAGCTCCTCGGAGAGGATCATCTTGCTGAAATGGGAATTGACGAGGAGCAAAAATTGCATTCGCTTTTTCATTTACGAATTTATCGCGCTGCTTGGAGAAATATCATTGTTATTGCCAATGAGCAATGATGGATACATATTACATTTTCAGTTTATAGAGTAAGAGATAAGAGTGCTAACAGAAGCACTTGCAATTCCGAATTCAAGTGCACTCCAGTCTACTCAAAAGTGCCGGGTGAATATAAATTTTTCGCGAGAGGCTATGCTCAAGCTATCGGAATGCCCGAAAAATCAGTCGTAACAATACAATTGACAAGGAGCAAAAATTGCATTCATTTTTTCATTTACGAATTTATCGCGCTGTTAGGAGAAAAAGAGCGAAAACGTAAAACTATCATTATTGGTGCCAATGACCATTATAGAAATATTATGCTTTCATGGTCAATTTTTCAGTCCCTTCAACAATGTCAACAGGTTCCACAAGAAATCTGAGTTCAAATGCATTCCAGTCTACTCAAAAGTGCCGGGTGGATATAATTAAATTGTTCGCGAGAGGCTATGCGCAAGCTATCGGAATTCCCAAAAAATCACTTGTTACCGCAAACCGTAAAACTTGCAACAATATTAGCACCCTACAGGAATGTCATGTTTGGCATGAATCACGTTCATGTACTGCGCTAAACACCCACTGCTTCAATTACAAAATGTTAGGTTGATCATACAAAGCCATTCACATTTACTAACGGTTATGACAATGTGCAGCTCAATGCTATTGCACCCAAACGCACAAATTCGTCAGGTTCCAGGTTCGTACAGTTTCTGATGTTTTTGAACTGAGCTTCACATTTTGGAACAAAATGTATTGGAACATATCCACAACAAGGGACTAGTGATAATAGTCCCAGACCGTCACTTCTCAGCTAAATAACTACAGTAGTGATTCGTCTCGTTCACCGTACCTGCAAATGGCGTGCACATTCTTCCTCTCCAAGTCGAACAGCCTGGAGAGTCTCTCAAGCGACACGGTGGAGTAGACGGTCGAGTACGTTAGCAGGTATGTCCTGCAACGATTGTTTTGGATACGGTAATTGGCCGAGTGCCAGGCGGCATTACTCACCTCAGCGACTCCTCCTGAATCCTCCTCACCACCATGGAGCGCACCGAGTCCGCGTTGCGGAACAGATTCCAGACCTGAAAGGTAAGCAGCGTAAGTGTATAGATTCAATATTGAATAACATCGTTATGAAAATTGTTGATGCTAGACCTATCATATATATAGATGGTGCAGCACAAAATTGACAGGAATATCGAAAGCCTGCAGCCTGTCATTCAAATTTGTTATCGGGGAAATATCATGAGCAAAACCGGTGAAGAGAATCATAATGTTAGTTCAGTCTTACGAATATGATCGGCTTAAGACACAAAACAAGTTGTTCCGGAATGCAGCTCAAATTCGAAGTCTCTTATTCCCCCGTCTCACCTTCTGGTTCATCTTCTCGTTGACGATGTAGTCGCGCGCCTTGCGCCAGTCGCCATTGAGCATCGATCTGCAAATGACATTGTCACTCTTCCCTGCGCACATGAGCCGGGTTTCCCGGGGGGCTCCCACGAGGAGAGGATTGCCCAATAACGACAAAGTTACCGTACCTGCTCGCAGCCACGACGTGTTCGCGAGTGTTCTCGGGAGGACCGATCAGGGACTGCTACAAAGGGAGGATTAATGTAATTAAAAATCCGCAGTCAGTGGTTGATTAGCAATCGACCATTTGAATTGGTGGAACAAAGAATTGACAATTGCACATGAAGGAAATTACATCAATAGAAGCCAGCAAGATGTGTTAATTCAACAGTACACGGTTTATTATGCTCAATTTTTCGACGACTGTATTTAGACGACACGATTACCGTATCCAAATAAATCAACTTCCGTACTCCCAACAGGAAAACTACCGTACCTTCTCGCTCTGCTTCAGCTGGTAGTGGAAGCTGCGTGAGAGCATGCGCCGACGCATCTCGTACTCGTGCGAAGCCATCAGGGGAATCTGTAAAACCATCATCTCGTGCTAAACAACGGAATAGGTGGAATTGAGAAGCACATCCGAATGTGAAAATATTGCTTCATAAAGCGACCCATGGAATTTGTGCCACAACACGTAACCAAAATCTAGAGCAAAAGGGGCACAACAATTTGAGCTTCATAGCCGCCGTGAGATGTAAAAGACATCATTAACAGTCGCAATTCGATATAGCTAAGAATGAAATTAGAGTAGAAGGAGATATCAACGGCAATCTCTTTTTCATTCCCATGAAAATGACCATTTCGAACTATTTACGCCTCTAGTCCGGTGATAGCTGAACAGGATCCGCGACGCGTGCGGTCAGGTGAACCAAAAATACCTCGAGAAGCATGGAGCAAATGAGGTAGACGCACTCCATCAGTTCAATGTTGATGTGCATGTGGTAGGGCACTTGACGGGCTCGTTCCACCTTCTCCTGCAACGAAATGGAGATACAGTATGCTCGGGAGCGATACCGATTCGATTGAATATTGTTTACAATGTAAGCACTCTAGAAGTTCGATCACACGCGGTTTCGCACGTGTCGACCGTGCGACGCATGTGCGTCGCACGGTCGACACGTGCGATCGAACTTCTAGAGCGTGTTGATCATTCCATGAAACATTTGTGTATTTCAAACATTCATTGCGACATGAATTCACATACATACAACACTCACTGGTGGCAACACTCAAATGAGCAGTTGAATTCGAGTTGCACTACATGTAGAATATAAGCAACTCATATAGACTTTGATACTGTCCTTCTTCACGTGTGGTAAAAGTATAAACCAAACATTTCGAAACATTCAACTATATCGAACGCTTATTCCCTATGGTGTCCTCCAATATTTGCGGTGCACGCACCTTTCACTACAGTTTATCAGCAGTTCTACCCATCTCTATCGTCTTTTTACTTCCCATACCAGAGAGCATTGAAAATTTTTATGGCTTCCCCTTAAGCAAATGATGAATTGGTGTTGCCCTCTAGTTGTGCTATTTCCAAAATCCCCGTTGTAAACCCCAGTCCGTGCGCATCATTGCTACCGTACCTGTTCCATGGTCTTCTCGCTCTGCCTCATCACCATTCCCTGGGCGAGCAGTTCCTTCGCGCGCTGCGTGTTCTGGATCTCCGACAGGCCGTTGTGTGCCTGAAGAAATTACCGTAATACACTATCGGACAACTATGAAAGACAAGTGCGCCACGGACATTAGCGTTAATACGATGGAGTGGACAGATACGCCATCGTTGACGTCATTGTCATGGCGTTAATATCTATTGCGCCAATGGGGCGCAAATGTCCTTGGTGCTCTTATGTTTGACCATGAAGCCACAAGGAAAAAAGTCCCCACCTCCTTGATGAATCCGTGCCTGAACGCGCACAGTCCCAGTTGGCAGATCGTGCGGTTGTGGAGAATCTGAACGGCCAATCGTGAATCAGGGACGATTACGGTATCCCAAGACGACATCTACCGTGTCCCAGTCGGAACCCCAACTACCGTACCTGAGTGGACACGTCCGAGTGGTCAACGATCGCCTGCAGGTGGCTCATCAGCATCAGGTCTCTGGCCTGAAATTGAGAGCATTATATGTAATCGATGCCGTATCATATATGGGCAGTATTCGTCCCCACACGAGTCCTTGCAGGGTGGTCACAATGAAAATCGGTTCAATTCTAGCGCTAAAACTAAACCCGCGGTTACAGTGATTTTTAGAGGGTGATTTTGTCACAGTCGTAGTGCACACGTATGTACCGTATCCCGGTACGAAAGGCTACCGTACCTCATGCCACTTGTCGTGGAGCGCCAGTTGGTACACGTGGCACAGCATCGCACGCTGCCTGAAAGGATTTGCTTTCATTTACAGCAACTAGAGAAATTAATGAATTTATTTTTTTCTGTTCCCCGGTGATTCAAAGTTACAGGACAAGCTAATACGTGACGAAGTATTATCACAATCAGTGGATGACCGTGTAATCCCGTAATAGAAATAACTGCATCTCTGTATGCATTTCATATTCCACGAGCAGATGGGAGCTACAGTATGTCTACACTGTCGTTGTAGGACTCATCCCCAAACTCACTTGAGTCTCTTCTCCTCGTCAAAGGCATAGATCTTCTTGCACAGCTTCTCCACCAGTTCCAGTGCTGACTCGCCCGCAGGCAGCTCCAGTGTGTCCTCGTACTGCAATAATCATACAAATCATACACACAATTATGACGTCATCAATCGATACTCACTGTCAACTAGCGCAACTTGTTTTGCAATTTGTTAGTTCGTTTTCATTTCAAGGCAGACAATGAAGCACCGGAGCAAAACCAAACTACGCAGCTAAATACTAGTGCAATGACAGTAAACCGCCAGGAAGCGAATAAATTGGATTCGCAAGACAACGTTGCATTACAATAGATAGGAAATTCGAGTAGCCCAAACAGTAAAAAATCCTAAATAATAAATAATTTCAAAAATGCCAACCTTGTAGTAGAGGTGCTCAATGCGGAGCATGTACACTTTGCACACTTCATCGTTGTCGAAGAGACTCTAAACAACGTAAGTATGAATGTTGCAAGTGTGCTAAACAACATAATTCTCACTCCCAACCCCCTTTGCTATTCAACGTAACTCGGCTCACTAAACAGATTAGTGTGGTTGCCATTCTCATCTTGCTTATATCTCAGTTCTGTCAAATAGCACCTCAAATTCCAGTAGGTCGCAACATTGCTTGGTTAATTACATGTCGATTTAGTGTATTACGTTGTCTCCATAAAGACCATGTTTGAGTCAGACTTTGATTTCTGCCAGAAGCCGTTTACCGTACAAATGATCGCTGATAAAGGCTCCGTTATATTCTGACAATAGTCAGTCACTCTCTCATCAGAGTTTGGCAAGATCCTAGTAATTCCAACAACTAGTTCAAATTTGTGAGAGATCAGGGCCTCATTTGTCGATTTTTATGGGGTACCCCCCCCCCCCTGCTAGGGTCACGTCTACCATTCCCTCCTTTTCTTTCTCACTGATTGCTGAAATGTCAAATTTGCGGGGGTCCCGGATCTTATTTGTCACATTTTTCGGGGGAACATCCCACCCCCTCCCAATCCTAGGGCCACCTCGCTCACTCCCCTCTGTCTCACCTTGCTGATCCTCTCATCCACGTACACCTGCGTCTTCTCAATCAGCGTGCACATGTCCTTCTCGCCCTTCAGCCTGCAACAAACATGTTTCAACTAACAAATAAGTAAAATTCCATTTTTTCTAATGTAGGACCCTGGCGATTTCGTGCATCTACGTGCAATGAAATAGACTAGCGTATTAGCAAAGCAGTAGGAGGCAGGATAGTCTCGATTTATAAAAAAAACATTAAATTGTCAGTCTGATTGGAAGGAGGTGTTAGCGGGGCCAACTAGTGCTGTTGCTCCCTAATCCCCCACCATAAACTTGCAAATGAATTATACAACGTAATCGTCATTGTGTCATGTCACTGAAGTCCCATAGCCCCCGACTCGATGCTATTGTCAACCAAGACCCACTTGTCAATGTAGTCGTTCGAGTGGCAGTCCGCGTTCTGCAGAATCTTCGTCAGCTCCGTGTCCAGGCGGTGCACGCACAGAAGCAGCGAGCCGTTCACGCGGTATGGCACCGTGTCGTCCTGAATGGGATTAGGATATTGTACCAGCTGTGAAACATAACTGCGGCGGGTTTGATAAGGACAATACGCCAACTGTGATTACGATAACAGGACCAAACTATCATCAGGGGAAATCCCGACTACAGCAGACAAATAAGGTTTACCGAATGACGGTTACACAACATAGTAAAGATAGTCTCGCCAATCATGATTAAACAAAACCCTGTCAGCGAGGATTACGGTAGTCAACCGTGGTGTGGTAGAAATGGTAAAATGCACACACTCACCTCCACATTCTCCTCCTCTTCCGTGATCTTGATGCTCAGCTCCACGTTGGGCGACTCGATGAGCAGTTGCAGCATGGAGGTGATCGCATTGAGCGTCCTGCAAGAGATTGGGAAATTGCAGAAAGGATTACTGTGGCGGACACACCACGGAGTACCTTTTACATTAGCATGAATTAGTAAACGCACAAATGATCGCGCAGACAATTCTTTTCTTTCGATTGTGTGGTGTTCTACTTCCAGTATAGAGCATAAATACCCATAGTACTGCGGTTGAAAGACTATGGCACGATGGACTTTTGCGCCGTAATGGTGAAAAATCGCCATAATTTCACAGCTCAAGCGTCCATTTCATCGTTATGGCGCAAATGTCCACGGTCCTCGTGTCCGTCACCAACGGCGTGGCTCTGCACCATGATTTTGAAACGTCGACTCACTTGGTCCACGTGGGCAGGTCCATGAAGTCGGAGATCTTCGAGTTCAACTCGAACAGTGAAGAGATCACGTTGAAGAGGATCTTGGCGAGCATGCCAGGTCCAAGGTTCTTCTGAAACAAAAGACATTCGATTATTGGACAAAACATTTGCAGGACTAACAAGGTATTTACTGAAAAAAAATCATTTTCACTACCTCGTGACTCATCCTGTTTCAGTAAATAAGAACGGTAGGCTTTGCACAATTATATCAAGCCACCATTTCTATTGCAGACAAGCCCAGCAAAATGATGTATCCATTAAATAAAACTATATCATCAATCGACCAATATTTTCTCAACCAATTCATCAATATGTTCGCCTTGGTTTCTGTTAAGCACGAATCAAATTAAATCAAACATAATTGAAGCTATTGACACGCTCCCATTTCTCAGCTATTTCCGTAGAAATAGTTGTTACATGCAATCGATTCGAATAAAACGCCCACCTCGTCCGCGATCTTGTACAACTCCTGGAGCGTACGCACGTGCGTCTTGCGGTTTGTGGACTTCCTGCCTCGTGTGGCCATCACCTCGGTCAGCTTCTTCAGCATCACCTGAAACAGGAAACCACTTGGACTTGACTTCTTTTATTTGTTGACATTGCAAGGTCACACAGGAAGTTTGTGGTGAAGACTGAACAGTATATTCAATTCACATTTTTATGTTTTCGCAATTGCAACGAAACGCCTGGCTACTGAAGCTTATTTTCGCTAACATTAGCAGAAATTGCCGGGCATTTTTTAATATTCAAGGACCGGTGAATTCACGCATCGCATAGATGACAAATTTGACCACCAAGGCCGATTATCAATGATAGACTCGCATTTTCTCTACAAAAATAGGAAATAATTGTTATACTGTATGCAAAAAGCTGCCGCGAGAACATCAACGCATTTTGATCAAGATACAGTATCCCCGGCATTCCCTCCGGGACCCTCCCTCTTCCTCACCTCGTGGGTGATCTCCTGCTTGGGCTCGAACAGCTGCACCGCCTTGTCCTCCTTCCTCTGCACGGGCGTCCACTCTGCATCATCGTCGTCCTCCTCGCCCTCCATCAGGTCGGGCTGAACGCAGATTTACATTTTAATTTTTCTTCTTCAGCTTGGCTGTATCCTTCCTCTTATTCCACTCATAACCAGGTGAATTCATTTTGCACTCATCGCTCAAATTTAGTTTGAGCTTCCAATGACATTTGAAGATTCTTCATAGCACAATTAACAACTGCTATAATCAGGCTGCATCTGCCCCTCTCCCCTCCCCACCAACCTTCTTCTGCTTGTCTGTCCTCCTGTCCCTCCTGCCCTTCTTGCCCTCCTTCGCCTCTCCGACACGGAACTCCTTCCTGCAAAGAGAAACCCGTTGGCGTTATGTTTCAGGCTGATGCAAAAAAAACAGAATGCTTTGGATAACAATCTCGTCCCAATTGTTGACAGATGAAAGAGATGAAAGCCCGGTGATGTTAAGTTTCACGAAGTTATTAAATCGGCAAAAGAATTTCCAGAAACGGTGTTATCCACTATCCAATTCATAAAGTTTCCTGGCTACATCAAAGGTCCAATCACCGCTCTTCGTCCCCCCCCCCAATCCAGATTGATCCAACCCACAAAAGGCAGTCTAACAATGCGGGTTTTTGGACTTAATCCCGGGGATTCGTTCCATATGTATATATTTCGAGAGCACTTAGGGGGAAACCAAAGAATCCACAGCCATTTTTGCTACAGCCCTCTACTGCAGGAGAAATGGGTCAGAATAGGTCAAAAAATCGATATTTTCAAAATATCCCAAATGATATATCATTCTATAGCGCATAAAAAGATGATTAAAACGCTCCTATTTTTGATCTCTGAAAAAAATCCTTGCTCGAAAAAATGGCAAAAAACGTGTTTTAAGAGCGATTATTTTTCTTTGGTGCGCTATAGTTCCGTTACACAGCCAGATAAGGGTATACTCCAACGAGCACAATTTATTGGTTAGAGGCCCTCTATAATATGCGCACACAAAATCGAGGATCGGAGACAAAAAAATTTAACCGATTTTTAGTAGGTAAGGGGTGAGACCTCATGGTGAAAATGGTCCAAAAGTCGAAAAAATGGATTTACTTCAAATGACTCCCAATCGACTCGAAAATTACTAAAATAATTTTTAGAATCGTT
>JACMIF010001523.1:0-10481 GCA_014805445.1 Diplogasteroides magnus | reverse complement strand
AGGTATCGATATGAATTTTTGAATAATGACTTTTACACACTTGATCTACGTCTGAGCCAAATTTGGACCCGATTGGACCATTTTGAAAAAATCGTTTGGAGTCCCTACCTATGGGTGTCTCATTTCGGCTATAAACGAGTACTGTTCTTGGTACCAATGCTAGATAGTCTGGAAACCGCTATCCATTCGATCATCCATTCTCCGCGGAACAGTTGTCTTTCGAACGTAAATCCACGGGGATCAGACGAATGAGAAGTGAACTTTTTAATTCCCCGCAACTTCTGCGCATGATATCAGCAACAGCTGGATGAAAAACTATCTGCTAATCACTTGGATTTACTGCAGCCCTGCCCAACTATGCCTCTAGCAACCACCACAAATCCTCCCTTTTTCACTTCTCACCTGACTGGCTTGACCTTCTTCTTCTTCTTGATGACCTTCTTCTCCTCGGCCTTCGGCGGCGAGTCCAGCACGTCCTCTGCTTCGGAGACGGCCTGCAACAACTTACTATAGATTAGGCATCACTTTTCGTAACCCCGGCGCAGTTATGTTGCAGGGCATGGGTAAATCACGATGTTTCCCGTGACACCAAAAAAAAATTTTTAGGCACAGTGAAACCCAAAACAAATAGTACCTCATCCATGGTTCAAATACCACCCCGAAAACCGCGTACCCAACCCCGCTTTGACCCCAAAAATGGGCTGTACCTAACCCCGCGCCGGGTGACCGCAACAGCAATTTAATGTACCCAACCCCGCGTTGACCCTGAAAAATGTTTGTACCCAACCCGCTCCGACCGTCCCCGCATGACTTTTTGAACTATGACCTCACCAGCTATTGCGTACGACTAATTAGGTAACCGAAATACCGACGTTAGAATAAGGACAAACATTGATAGGTGGAATTTCTGGCCCGATTCTTCCCCACAGACAAGACATCAGCGATTGAAACCATTATCAAAAGTACAGTTTAGTATCGAGTGTATTGTTGAATTCGTGTTTCACTACCATCATATCAAGCAACAAAGTTGTTCTAGCTGACGAGACGAGCCCCTACCCCACCACAACACAAATAATTCATTCCGTCAGCTCAGATAAGAACCGTCGGTATTGATTGGTAAAACCACATGATACCTAATGATTAAGTGTTTTAATCCGATTTATTATAGAAAAAAACGTGCATATTCAAATGTTGCACTTCACACTTTTTCATTATGTCAATTCAATGTTCGGGTGACCCTGCGCATTTGTGTTTCACATTCTCCATATCAGTTATTCCGATGGGGAAGATACAATAAATTCACATTCAATGTCCTAATGTTTGCACACATGAGTGCCTAATGATACAGCATCTCGTCATGGTTGTTTCACTCCCGCTCTATCTAGACTACCTTCAACCCCACTCCGATAAACGACCATCTATGGATGTTTGAGGAGAAAAAACCCGATGATGTTGTGTTTCACCCGAACAACATAGATAGCAGTCGTGGCTAACCACTTCCCCCTCCACCGCCTACTCTCCTCACTCCATCCCTCATTCAGACAGGATTGTTCGAGTAAACCGGCAACTACCTGTATCACTCGTACAACCCGGTAAATATATGCTTCACTCGGACAACCCGGCGATATGTTGCACTCGTACAACCCCGTGACTGTATGTTTCACTCGGACAACTTATCCCACCTTCTCCTCCTCCGGACTCTCGTATCCAACGGGATCGGGATTCTCCTTGAACGCGTTCACGTCCGTCTCCAGCTCCTTGTTATACTTGCGGACCTGATAATCAAATCAATTATTTTCCAAATCTCGTTGTCAGCCAACAATATTGAGAGATCGTCAATAGCCTTCAGGGACACTTTTTGGCAACAAATAGAATTCGAGCAAAAACTACGTCGTTGGGATCAGCTCAGAAACGCATAAAATTACTGCCTAAACAGCTACTTTCCAACGCCAAAGAATCACGACATGAACACGTGTGATCAGGCTTCCAGTCAGAATTATCTACTTTCTCTCTCTCTCTCATGATGCAGTGTTCTCTCACGATTCTCTAACTCGCAGTTTGAGTCTGCAAGAGTCTGAAATACCCACCTTCTGGCGCAGTCCCGCGAGGCCCTTCGCGTTCGCCTTGGACATGGTCTGCAATGTGGGAAAATTAAGGGCCGGCAAATAGGTAGATCGGCTTCAAAATGCGGATCCACAAATTCACGGATCACGCACCTTCCTGCTCTCCTTGTCCTCCCATTGCTCATTGACGTAGTCCTCCAGCTCCACGAGATATCGAATGAAGAATCTGAAGAGATGGGAAAAATGATACCCAAACATATATTATTTTCAACTGTAAGGATGTATACAAATTATGATTGTCTGTCTTTGTGAATGACGGTTTACAGCTTGTATGCGAAATCGGTTATGTTTCACCTCGTCATATATCTAGAAAGTTATACTATCCGTTAAACACAACCCATCACGAGACTAACTGCCAACCCTAGTGTGTTTGAGTTCCAGTGCGAAAGGCGCTATTTCGGGATGAAGTGCTCATTCGAACAAGCACACAACCGAGCAACCGACATAAGGGTCTTCTCTTCGGAACTACTGTGGAAAAATTGCTTGCGCTATTTTGGTGAATACCACAAGTGCGCACGCCGGGTAAGTGGGCGGGGCTTCCGCAGTACTATCCCTCTGTTCCATTAATTCCCCATTTCCAAAACTATTTCCTTACCTTGGTGTGGAGATGCCCTGACGGGCGAACGTGGTGCGGGAGGCAGCATAGAGTTTGGTGATGGCCTCGAACACTGAAAGAGCTCGTTTAGTGTTGTTGAATTCGGTATTTCGATGTTTATTGTTAGATATAAAAATCAACGCATTTAAGATAATTATGAATTCAAAAATGAAAAATGGCCTCACGTTGCAGTGTCCTCGAGTGGTCGTTGATGTTTCTTGCTTGCTTCGTCTGCTTTATGATCCCTTTAAGGTCGTCGAACCTGCAACCAAGATACTAGACTGCGGGGCACTTTTTGGTCCATGCCCCCCCTTCCACATATTCACACGTGCGATAGATCGACCGCAGATCATTCCAGTTAATCCTAGCTATGACCCAGGACCGGAAAGCAACCGACCAACCCAAAACCGGGTCCGAAGTGGGCCGTTAACTCAAAAAGTTCCCCTGACTCCCTCCGTGACCTTACTAGTGTTCAAAAGTGCAATGTTGCTGCAGAAAAGTCAACTGCTGAAAATAATTGGAACCCGCGGGATTCGCGTCAATAAAAATGTGTTGACTCTGATTCACACAATTATTCGTAGCAACTTATGAGTATCGATCGATAATTCGAACGAGAAATTTGTTTGCTCATGGAGTGCAGGCCAAAGGGGACTTGCGGCATCGCCAAGAGAATATCCCCGTTCCACTACTACTTCTTGCATCATTCAGAAATCTATCTGTGATTTCCTTGCAGAAAAATGAGGCCTTTGTCGCCTTTCATGTTCGCATACAACACACGGAGGATCTGAGGTCGGTCCTTCTCCGAGCGCCCTCTCATTACCTACCCCTGATTCTATCGGGCTCCCGCCAGGATCCCCCTCCCCCTGAATCAAGCTTTTCTTTACAATACCTGCGGTCCTTGTGTGTGCGCACGACGCGCTTGGCTTCGTCCTCTCGATCGGACGGGTACGTGAAGTCATGGACGCTGCAAGATGTCATTTATTATATTTACATCCATTTTTTCATTCCCAAACCACTCTCTACACAACAAAGTGCTCCAAAAAACAACAAAAAGACCGCATTTATTATATATTTTTGATCTATTTGAGTAAGTGAGCAGAACGTTCTTGTATTAAATGCTTTTTCCCGTCGATGAGCGATTTTCGGGTGGTGTGATATTGATCCATTCTTTTTCATTCTCAAGCCATTCTCTACACAACAAACCGCTCCGAAAAGCAACAAGAAAGACTGGATGACGAAATTACATCACGGGAAATGCCGCTGTGGATTTGATTGTTTAATTGATTTCGTAAATGTTGGTCAGAAACACTAGAAACTAAGAAAAAGCCGTAAACCATGCTATAAAGCTATGTCATATTTTTGTTGTAGACGTCTAAATATTATTTGGCCAAAAAATGGAATACTCACACGGGCGCCTTCTTCTGTTGCTGCTGCTGCTCTCGTTCGTCGTCGCTCGATGACGTCTCCGATTCATCGGAGCTCGAAATGGCTCCCTTAAAATATTAAAATATTATTTATTTACTTTAAAAAAAATGAGATGTGACAACATTTAGAAAATGCCAGGCTAAAGTATTCACAATTGTTGAGTAACCTGTACACTTTTTCGATCGAAACACAATAATTCCTTGTAGGGGATAAAATTCGCAAAATGGGAAAAAACAAACCTTGAAGAAGCGAGACATGTTAGAACACCTGGAAAGCAAATGGTTTTTGACGAAATTGTTTGGCGGCTTAGCGGCAAAGAATGCGGAAAAATAACGGAAAGAACGAAGACAACGCTTAGTGCGAGATACGAGGTTTGACTTCCGCACAGCTGCAGAGGACAAACCACAGCGAAAAACCGAAAAATAAGCAAGAATGAGCGTGGAGAACGAAAAAATGAAAATTATAAAATTTCGCGGTGTGGTTTTGGGAGAAATTTACTAAATCTCGCGAATACGGTAGCTTTACACACGAATAATCTATCGCGAACTATTCATTTTCATTATTTGACCTTCTTCAACTTTATATCTATTTTTTCCTTCATTTGCGCAAATAGAATCTTCTTTCTTACAGCAACAGGGCCATTTCATTTAAATTATGAATTTTTTTATCACAGGTATACATAGTTTCGGAATGGATTCTCGTAAAGCAGACTACTCGTGCAATAACATCTAGGTACATTGACAAAAGCGATATATGTAACATTTTTATTAATATTAAATTAATATGCGAATAAATGTTCCTTCATTCCATCGCAGTCCACTCTGCAGGGAAGAATTCCGTCCGATTCAGTTGCCTTTCGAGTGCAGATCCAGCCGTAGGCCAGTCCCCATAGTAGATGACCTGAATACGGTTATCGTAGTCTACCGTATAGTGTCTTAGAGTTACAGTAATCCTACAGTATCTCCTTCCCATGACCTGAAAGCGACTCCCGCAATCCACGTTACAATAACCATACAATCGCTACAGTAATAATAGAGTACCTCTTTCGATCGCGAAAGCCACGCGGCCCACCACGAAAACGTGCCGGGAGAGATGATCAGTCCTGAAAGGGTGGGCGATATTATTGGGATAAAACGTTCCTAAGACACACAACGCCGCCCTGGAACGGGCTAATAATAAGCCTTCAGTAATCTTACGACTGAATCTGCCCCTTGGCCATTATTGAAGGTTACCACATGTCGTGAATTAGACCCGGAGGTCTCAACTTTAGGTATTTCTGTTCATTCCTAATGATTTAATGATCATATTTGACTGCTCTCACCATCCATTCTAACGAGAAGTGCCATGTCGACCTCTCTCGGCGAATCAGCATTGCAATAGAAAACTTCATCTGAAATATCAAGTCTTTTCAAGAAAGCATTGAAAGAGGCCGAAAGTCAACTGTTAAAGCTAAATTGAAACAAATTTACGACTACGTTCTTTCGAAGTTCTGTTTTTCCTCCTTATTTTTGATGTCGTTATTTTATGACGATTTTGAAACCGCTCTACGATCTCTAGCATTTTCGCCATGTAAATGTTCTTATCTCATGGTCGTGAAACATATTCCACCCACTCTTTCTCTTCCCCGTTATGTGCTGCTTGGCCCAGTGGAAGTCGTCGCCGCACACGAGAAAGACTGCCTGAAACATTTCCCGTTCCGTTTGCTATTCTCAATTCCGCCCTCTACAGTAATCCAAGGACTGACATTCGAATGCCTCTTCCTCATCTCATCCATCGCCCTTCTGTAGTACTCCACGGGCGCAGCGGAGTGGCCGTACTCCAGATTCCTGAAAAAGGATACCGTAATCGAGCTTTCGTTTCGGGAGTCGCACCTCGAGTTCATCGTGATGTCAATACCGTGTCGCACATGCACTCCCACCCAGAATAGATCGGTTTCATCTGCGGATTTACGGATTTTAATAGGTAGATAGTATCTTATCGAATAGTAGTCGCTCTAAAATTGTATCTAACAGCATATGCGAAAGTTATAGCCTTGCTGAAACATAACCAATATCACATACTAGGTAACTATTTATCACCCATGTTCACTGTACTCGTTTTCACTTTTACGGCGGAAGTATTCATGACGTCACACTAACCTAACTGCAGTACATAAGTCTGATCAGTGTCATCATCCTCTCCAATCCTTCCCTTCACTATCTTTCCCCTCTCCCGTTCGATTCTGATGACGTCATCTCTATTCTGTCTGGTAGCTTGAGATACAATGGCCATTGCATTGAGAGGCTTGATGAAATCGTCGACCTAAATTTAAATAACGCCTTTCAAATTTAAATTTTAAATATTTAAAAAGCGCTCAGACCAATTTATTGATCGGCTCCAGGAACCAGAATTGCGCCCTTATCATTTCGTCAAATTCGGGCTCGAAGTAGCGACGGGACCTGAAAAATCTGAATTATTGATTGATTTCATCACCCAGCATACTGTAGGTAGCCAAGCACGACGGCGACGTTCTTGCCATCGGCGAAGAGATTGAGTTCCTTGAACTTGCAGCATGCCTGAACGGGAATTTCTGGGGTTACTTTAATTTATTTTCGCGACTACCGTAGTTTCAACGGTGGAATCGGCGAAATCGATAGTCAGCTGCGTAACGACCTCGTCTGTTGTGAAAACAGCGTCTAGATCGAAGGCTCTGAAAATTTAAGATTCGAAAAATGAGTGAAATAAACCACATTGGATGATGTATTAGGTTGGTGCATAAGTTCTCGCGCATTTTGATCAACATGCTGTACAACTGCGAAGACAGATTTCAAGGTCTGGTCACCTATGCCATAGTGGACTATGAGTCTGCCCCTACTTACCATATGAGTCACGTGACGTCACGCCTTCCGATGACGTCACAGCACTCGATTGACCAACACTAGTTGAAAACGGGAAACCTTTCCGTGATCATAACTTCCCGGAAAATGGCGATAAAATTGATGTTAGATATTCTATAGATAATTCTCGTGCTACACTACAATTTAGCGGTGTTAGAGCCTCCATAGACCACTTACCGGAAAGTTAGGCCAGGAAAACCGATTTTCGCTGTTTTGAAACTAGAGCTACCAAACTTGGCAAGGAGGTGGGTAGTCATAAGGGAAAATATTTGGTGGTTGGAGGCCCTTTAATTTTCGGTATTAGGCATGTTACAGCCGAAAATGTCATTTTGGGTCAACCCGAAATCGATTTTTTGGTAATAACTTGCCTAATACCGACAATCAAAGGGCCTCCAACCATCAAATATTTTCCCTTATGATTACACACATTCTTGCCAAGTTTGGTAGCTCTAGCTTCAAAACGGCGAAAATCGGTTTTTCGGGCCTAACTTTCTGGTAAGTGGTCGATGGAGGCTCTATTAATGTTAAGTTGTAGAGTAGCACGAGACCTATCTATAGAATATCTAACATCAATTTTATCGCCATATTCCGGGAAGTTATGATCACGGAAAGATTTTCCCGTTTTCAACTAGTGTTGGTCAATCGAGTGCTGTGACGTCATCAGAGGGAGTGACGTCACGTGACTCATATGGTAAGTAGGGGCAGACTCATAGTCCACTATGGCATGGGTGACCAGACCTTGAAATCTGTCTTCGCAGTTGTACAGCATGTTGATCAAAATGCACGAGAACTTATGCACCAACCTAATATCAACCAGATCTCTTACAAAATTTCTAATCACCATAATTTCGTCAGAGCGGTCATCACTCATTTTGGTAGACAATAGCTCGGAAGAGATTGGGGATGTGAGAAATTTCTTAATGCTTTCCCTAGTGTCAACTGAATAGCCTATTCAGAATAGGAAGAGAATCATAACGATTTCCTTCATTATGATTCTCTTTTTTGCCCCTTCGGGCGTTCAAAAATTGCACATGGCCCCGTGTTTCAGGGGCCATGGCGGGCAATTGGGAAAAGTTTTTTTTTTTTTTAGAAGCTGTGTTTTGTCCCCTTCATTAGCTCCCACTGCGCAAAGCTAATGAAGGGGACAAAACACAGCTTCTTCTCATTTCCTGACTACGCACTCGTGCCGGGTTGAGGGAAGGGAAGGGGAGGAGGGGCTGGGAACTGACCTCCGGAGGAGCGAGTTCTCTGGTACTACAACTGTTGCAGAGTACTGTTTGGCCAAAGCCCGCAGGGACGCATACTGGAACATGAGATTTCCGAGACCTAAATTTAATTTTTGTATTATTGTAAAGTTGTAAAGTTGTAACAATGTACCTTTGCTGTATGCAAAGTCAGAGACAATGAACCGCAGATTCGTCGCTTCCATGAAATAGTCTGCATCTCTTAAAATTGAAGTGTCTTTGGTCCCGCAACGAAAGCCGGGTTACTGTATGATGTCCTTGTTCGCCAGTGGCCAGGGCTGATCGAGCGTGATGCCGTCACCTGAAGTTTGATAATTTGCGCCATATTAAGGAAGAGTTCATATCTTGGGGTTATTCGCTCAAAAAGGGGAGAATCGAATAGCATTCAACGGGGGTAAACGCATTTGAGAAATGGAAAGATGCACATGTCAAGTAATTCACTCAAATTAAATAAAGTACCTATTTCTGAACTATAGCGCAAATGTCCAAATCCGTTCAATTGCCAAGATTTCCTAACAATCACTCACCTCCTTGTGGAAAGAATCTCGTCTTCGTTATTAGACGTTCGCCCACAAATTTACGCTCCGAATCTTTCCTGAAATTTGAATCTCTAAATGTATGGGAATACTTTAGGCATCGTCCATGATTGGAAGTGTTCAGTCATGTTTCACTGATCTGTACATCTTGACAGTTTTTGGTTTCGTGAAACATATCAGTTCTCGTATTTAATGCGCTAACCTAGTAAAGACTAGAGGTTCTATATCGGTAGCAAATTGCATTTCTCATTCGCCTGATCTACGAGGGGCGGTTGTATCTCACAGGTGATAGACAACCGCTCCGAGTGGATTCGACGAATGAGAAATGCACTTTACCACCCATTTTGTACCCTAGTATGGACTCACTTCGCTTGTTGCTGGTACTTCAGGTGCTTGTATTCCATTCTTGACGATGCAGTGTAGGATATTATGATAAGAAAGACAGAAGCGAGAATACAACAGGATAACAAGATATTGCGCATCACTGAATGGATATGTTTCACAAGGAGGATAAAGGAAAGTGAAGCTGCCAGGAATTGTTTATTTGTCGTAAGGCGAACACATGCTATTTATATAAATGCTGAAAATACGATCTTACAATTAGGCTTCAGCTGACTACCACTAGAGTAAATAATGATTATTTGTTTTGTTGATGTTAAAGGATAATGAAACGTATCTAAATGGAAAGATGGAAAGAAATGAACGAATACTTTTTAAATTTTCATCACAGATATAGATGTGTTTCACCAGGATCGAATAAAGGATCCAGGGACCCCATTTTTGATGGAGAGTTGTCGGAGATTGGGAATAATATACCAATAAAAAACTTACCCAATCGAACAGCCATGTTCCCCACTAAGGAAAAGAGATGAAACAAAGGGCGAAGAGATGATCTCGAAATGGAAATCTCATCCATCCCTACACAATCTTTCATTTCACTTTTTACTCCTGACCCCGAATCTCGGACGAGAAATGGAAAGTTGTCTAATCATGACACATCCTTTCTACAGCCACAAGTTTACAAGTTTACAAGGTTATCGTCAGGGGTCACATATTAGTAATGTGCTGAGCGACGGCATCCTTCCATTCCTCTCCTACTAGACTCCACCATCCTTGTCCGCATTTCCTTCCAACATCCTCCCTCCATCTAGTCCGTGGTCGTTGCTGTCTCCTGTTACCAATCCATCCATAAGGTATCCAACATGTCGTCTTCCTTGCCCATCGACTACCATCCATCCTCCTTATTCTATCAGCCCATTTCATCTTCCTCTTCACAGCCTCCTTCATCCAATCCTTCACTCCAGTTGCTCTCCTCAATCTTTCATTGCTCCATTTGTCCCTCCAAGTGACTCCCATCATTCTTCTCTCCATTTTCCTCTGAGTGGTCGCTATTCTTTCCTTCTCCGATGAGCGTAGAGTCCAGCATTCGCATCCGTAAAGTAGAACTGGCATTATGCAGGTGTCGAATGCCTTTCTCTTGAGATGAAGGGAGACGAGACGATGACAAAGTAGATGGGATAATGAACTCGATGCAAACCAAGCAGCTTGTATCCGTGTGTCGATCTCTTCTCGGTGTTCAAGGGGAAGGGAAATGAAGCTACCGAGATATCGGGCTCTCTCCGCGAACTTGAACTGCACGCCATTTACGATGAGAGGCTGTCGAGTTGTGGTACACGAAGTGA
>JACMIF010001522.1:8993-23173 GCA_014805445.1 Diplogasteroides magnus | reverse complement strand
GTGGCGCCAGTGTGTTTGACTGGTATTCTCGCGTCCGTGGTTCGGATCCCGCCTACACCAAATGTTTTTGCACATTTTTTTCCTTACTCTGCGACATCGAATGGTTATGCACGAGAATGATTTTGTCGTGAAAAGTTGTTCTTTCACGTGAAAACTTGTCACGAATACTCGCCATGAAATAAAAAAAATGCGTCAATATGAAAATTCGGTTCCAAGTCGAAGGAATGATCGATTATTGACATAACCATAGGCGATCCTTATAAAGCACTTCAAACCGCTTCTAACCCTTTTTTCCGTTTCTCTCCAGCTATGCTGCATCTGTGGAGCACTTGACCTTTGTAAGAGCAGTTTACGCGCGTGTGCTTTTTGCATTTTTTTCCGAAAACACAAGAAATTGAGTTTAGAAGTCAGCGACCTTCCGAAAGCGCTAATGTACAGCCGACGGCAGTGCAAATAATTAGCCACTTACCGTTCATCAATAAGCTTCCACTGCTTTTAGTTCAACCCTTCTCAATTGAAAAGATGCTCAAAAATACGGTTTGGGAGATCTTCGAGTGTGCCCTTCGTTGGAAACTTTACGACATGAAACAGCTGTTTTGCATCGAGAACTGATTGGGGTACCAGAATCTACACTTGGTTTGTTCCTAGTATTTCTCCATCTTTGGAGCACTTGATGTTTGTACGCAACATCCAAAAATAGCAAGCATGAATTTCATTTTACTTTTCGCAAATTATTTTACGGTAAAAATTGTCTTTTCGAGCAAATGTTAGTATATGCATTACATGGCTAATGTCGGCAGCTAAGGTGCTATGTTGTGTGTTTTTCGCATTGATACCTCGTCGCTAAACAATAGAGCACAAAGCGAATGCATGAAGATTGCGACTCCGCCCACTTTTTGTCTGGCTCCGCCCACTTTTGGGGATAAACGACAGGGGTGACAACGTGAGGGTAACTTTTGAACCGCTGTGGCAATGTGTAAAATACGGTTGAGTGCGGCCAAAACGTGAATTTTCTGAAAATGCGGACGACAAGTACACCACAAATTTAAATTTCGGAATTCATTTTGAAAATGCTTTTGCTCTTTTAAAAATCCACTATTTTTTCATTTCTGTTGGGTCTCAATTAGGGTGTCGCATGCGAGTCTTTTAGTGTATTCGTCATGTCTCATATCTCAGGGGGTCGGTCGTCTATAAAATACAGACACAACCGCACTTCAGAGAGTAGAAACATGATGAATGCACTCATTGTGGAAGCATTTGAGTAATCATGTTTGCCTACGATGTATCATACGAAGTTATTTGCAGTATGTGGATAAAGGCACAGACATTATGGGATACGACACAGACAGTCAGCGGATTCGACTCAGCTGCTGCAATCAAGCAAATCGCCGCTCTTCTATCGGAATCGGAATGGCGGCTACAAAATGTATTGAAGAATCCTGTAAGTCATTTAGTAGTGTATTGTTGGGAGGCTAAACGAGTTCAGTCTCAAAATGAAGCCGATCGACGAAAAATTGCTGAAGGAAAGGAGATCAAACTTCCACAATGTCCACAACCAGTACTGCTGGGAACTCAAGTGGCGGATATTTCACTCAAGGTAGTTGTGTATGGCTGTTCTAAACACAGTTCAAAAGATACCCCATTTGGTTACCTCATCGACTCGCCCTAGGGTCTAAAAATCCGACAATACGGACCGTTTTTTTGATAATGGCTTTCCTTTTGATTGTCGCCAAGCGACCCGATTTTGACCTGCAAACATTCACCACACCGACCCTCCCTCAACCTCCTGAGTAACATTTCGAACTATAATAATATTTATCACCTGCATGGAATGTATACAAGAGTTAGATTACACAAAAAGATAACTATGGTTGTACAGTAATTAAGCTTTACAGATAGCAACGGCATTCAATCTGAATGAAATGGAAGCAGTCGATCTCGTTCTTACAGGTATGATGGCTTCTTCTTTAAAAAAGTTTTCACCGAATGAATATATTTAATTTCAGCTGAAATCCAGCAAGGAAACTTTTCGGGTCTCGGTCTTGGACTTGTTTCTGTAGTTCTCTACTATGATGCACAGAGAATGATCGCCACCACTCTAAGGTGTGTTGACATTATCGGGGGAATAAATTTGATTACTATCTAGATCTATATTGGAATGGCTGCGTTTGGAAGATTTTCCGGAGCAACTTCGTGCTCAAATAAAGAAGTCATTTGTAACCAGAAGGCTATTGGAACATCTCGTTGGTATGTAGTCTTATTTACTTTATTTTCGCTGTTGTATTTGTATGCTTTTGTTGTGTTGATTCTAGACGTCGTCTTTCAGATCAACAGAACACATTCAATGTGCACAATGAATTACACACTCTGGCAACTAAGCATCAAGGATTGGGAAACGCATTTCATCAAAGTCTGGTTAGTTGTTTCATTCATAAAGGAAGGCTTTGATATTGCCATTTCAGCTGCGTTCTCTGATAGAAGAGAGTCGTCAACAACTATCAGAGTCTATTTACCTCATGACAGGGTCTCCTGAACTGATGACTCAAGTTCTTCCCGTTCTTCTTCCCACACTTAAGGTTCAATGTCACTCTCATATCTCTGTCTATGTTCTCATTTCAGAAACTGCAACCTGGGGAAAGATTCGCCAATGTTCATTTGGTTGTTTGGACTGCCATTCACTCAATGATTGGACCTGTTTCCATTCAAAAGAGTCAGTTCTCATTTGAGTCCCCTTGTATAAATGCTCTTTTGTAGATCCGATTGAATGTGCTGCTGTGCTTAAAGTGCTCTTGGAAGAGGTTTGTAGTGATGTGAATAATGGTCATTCTATCATGATTGTAGGTACGGAACGAGACTAATTGGGGTGATCTCGCTCTATGTGGCAGTATGCAATTGAGTGTTGCTGTAGCAGTGAGACAACTACAATTGTCCCCTCCAGACCATTCTGGTCTGTCTATCATTCGATTCCTTTTCAATGTCTCATACTTGAGTCACTCTTGCTTTCCCTCAAGACATGCAATTCTTGGCTGGTCGTGCAGTCATTTCCAATCTTGCATTCAAGTTCATTCGATTCTGCATCATTCGTCATGACGTTTGTGTCCATCATCATCATTTTTCTTAATTTAACTCTCTTTGAGATTTTCCGTTCGAGTGCAACTCAAGTTCAATTGGCAGACACTCTTCTTAAGGCATTCGTCGCTTTATTCCCTCCCAAGGTATTGATTTGTCGTTCTATTAAGTACTTGATCGCTTTTTAGTTGATGGAAGTTGTCCGTCTATCTGAAGATGAACTTACAATGCTCGATGAATGCACTGCTAGAGGTTCCTTTCAACACCACTCTATTTATAGTCTGAGTTCAGGAATTTCTACAAGTGAGCCGCAAGCTCCATTTGAACATCTTCTCAGAGGAATGACTGAATTGTACGATTGCAAGTCTGATGAAGTATTCATTCATTTACTTTGCAATGTTGAACGAAAAAGTTGCAGACATCAGAAGAGTTTCACACATATGATCCGAAGTCTTTCCTCGATGAACTCAGTTCACAATTCAGTGTTGATGAATCGGTTGGTTATTCCCTTTCCCTTTACATTGGTTGTCCTTTTCAGCAAAAACTAGTTCAATTCTGTGAAATGGCAACTCGTCCCCAACATGCTGCCCATTCAGTTGCATTCCTAGATATGGTATCATCCCTTGTATACAATATGAATGATTGTTGTGGTTGAGCTTCGATCTGTGTGCAGAACACAAGGAACTGCAAGGACTCTATTTGATGTATTCTATCAGATTGGAGTGAATGATGGTAGGGAATGAATGATATGAAATGAATAGAGAGACATTTAGATGGATGGGTTGGATGGGAACAAGTCATCAATGCACTTCGAGCATATGAAAGACTATTCAGAGATGAATTATCAATGGAAGGAAGAGATGGATACAGAGTGGCAAATGGGAAGAATCAACAGAGGGTACGGTAGAATGAGAGAGAGAGAGAGTGAATACTGTAATGATTGAGATGGAGAAGGCAATGCATTCATATGAATTGGCAGGTCTTGTGTCATGGTTGGGATTGGCTACTCAGATTGCAATGCTGGTATGTCTCATTGACTCATTCATTCATTTATTGTTGATTGACAGGATGATGAAGCATCATGTGTTATATGTGAAGAGAGAGGATGGAATGTTATTGAATTGTCATGTTCTCTAATCACTGCTCCCATTCCTCTTGCACTCAAGGTATTCCCCTTCTCTTCTCTCTTTATTCATCCCCTCAGGGTTGTCTGCTTCGATTCCTTGGTGCATTGGGACGTCGTAAGATGACTGCCCCTCGAGTATGGACTGCACTGTGCACATATGGAGTATGTGAAATGGATGAAAGGGGACAATTGACAGGAGTACAGGTGGGAAGGACAATCATTAATAACTACAGTACCCTATACAGAGAGAACTGGAGGAGATGGAATGTAGAGAGAAGGACTATCCATGTACATTGGGTACAGTGGTCATGTTGAATTGTCTAATGGAACAACCAATTCCTCAATCTGCACAGCCTCTACTCGTATTCCTCTCCAAGTACAGTATGCTACTGTAACTGTAATTGAACTCATTTTAGATCGGTTGTGGCTTCTCTGGCACTCCGTTCATATAATGACGTCAGACAAATGGTACGTGTGTTCATTGAGAATGGATGAAATGTAATGTCCATTAAGTGGGAATTGGCCTCTACTTCATTGACTGCCCTACATAAACTCGTTCTACAGACTCATGCAGATTCTGTGTCAGTCAGCAGAAGATTGCCTCAGGTAAGTAATTATGGTTACTGTAGTCCTAGTACTGTATCCTTTCTCAGGTCAACATTCTTGTGCAACTCCTTAATGATTCTCCACTCCTCCGATCAGTTTGTGTCTTGTTGGTCTTGTTTAATGAATGGAATGATTTGAGGTGATGACATTGTTATCGGAGGATGTTTGTGTTTCCCTCCAAACACATTGTACAAGGAGACCTTCTACAGAGACTGCACTTGTATGAGTTGATTGTACTATTGATTGGATTGATCTTATCTAGGTTGCCCTTAAACTCCTTCATTCTGCTACTCAAAGACTTGCCCCCCTCAGAAGGTTGTCATTGTCTGATGAATGAATATGATTGATTCTCTTAGTGCAATTCGTGCAGCAGATTGTGATGCCCTTCTGGCAACACTTGAATCCATCTTCTTTTCTCCATTCGGACAAACTCAAAGGGGATGTCTCCTCACTCATATCTTCCACTATCTATCCAAGGTCCATTCCCTTCCGATCACCCATCATCACTCAATTGAAGGCAGTCGAACAACCAGTACATGCCCTACATGCAGCCGGTCTTCTGAGGGAACTATCTGCAGTCAGACCATGTCTACAACCAAGGATTGTTCATCTACTCAGAGTTAGTTATCCACTCTCTCACTCCTTCAGTCCTCTCTTCTAGGTCAATCATGAATTACATTCGTCAATGATTCGTTCTGTGAGAAGACTTCTCACTGTCGATGGAAGCGCAGTGAGATACTCTGTCGAAGATGTCAACTATATATGTGAGAGGAGGGTAAGGGGAAGACGACTCAATGGATACATTGCAGATAGTAGTGTGGAGGGCTTGAATGAGAATGATCTTGGAATGGTACAAGGAGAGACAGCGAGACTTGTATTGGAGGTATACTACTTGACTATTGTCATTCAATCTCAATTCTCATTCAGATAATGGCAGAAGGAGCAGAAGAATGTGCAAGTCAAGAGAATCTGGCTGCATTCCTATTGGGATTTGATCATAATGCACCTGCAGAGGATGCACTATATCCCAATGGTCAGTCCCATTCATTCTCTTGTCTATACTGTAGTCACAGATTCATCTCGGACTGCAATTCATTCACTTATCGATCTTATGGAAGTAATCATCTCTTCTCCTGATCCATTCTCCCTTTCTTCTTCTGCACTCTTCGAACCTTCATTCCGATTACTGGTATCTATTGACTTGATTAATTGTATTGATTGTCTGTTGTAGCTCCGTCTGATGTCACATGATTCTCCCCGTAGACTGGCTATTATGAGACATTTGAGAACAACGAAGATTGTATACAGACTATTGACAAGTCCATTTGTAAAGGAACAGGTGCAAATGTCCTTTCATCTTCTTCATTCCATTCTCTCACAGGCCTTTCTCCTTATGGATGAGACTAGAATGGAACAATCTCCCACAATAGCAGCAGTCTCTTCAATGCTCACTGGATATGTCCTTCACATGTGTGCACTCGAGGTCTCCTTTCCCTCTCTCCTGTCAACCAATACCTTCTTCTCTTTTAGTTATCTCACCTTCTCAGTGTTGGACAACTCGATCTTCCTCAACAATTCTATGTTGCACTTCTTGAAAGTGGAGGTAATGACTGTTTTGGTTGAAGCTCTCAATGGGACTTATTATTCAGGGAGTATTGAAGATGGTGGAGAAGGAGATACGAATGAGGGAATGGTCATGATGGGTGAGAGAGTCTATTCTCATGTACTCTACAGTATGTTATGTTTCAGGAGAAGAAGGTTCACTACTGTTTGCTCTTCTCAGACATGCAAGGAGACTTGGTTCACGTGAGTCTATTGTCCATTCCTTCTCTACAGTATCCCATTCAGTCCTTCCCGATGCTCCTCTCTTTGCATGTTTCGATGCACTCAAAGTGCAGAATGTATGTACTTTTGTTGGTTTTGATAGAAATTAAGCGTATAATTTCAGTTGCTCAACATGTGTCGTGGATCAGCTGTATTCGAAGTGAGTCCTACATTTCATGTTTTATATTTGTATATCTGCTAACATCCGGAAATACAGAGTAATTTTTTAATATAATATTTCTTTAAACGCGCACCGTGTATGAGCAAAAATGGAGTAAAACCATAACGATCAAAAAAAATCTGGGGGGGGGGGATGTTTTTTTTCGCTTGGGAGGCCGCTACATGCAAAATATATTTCCAAATTTTTCGGATGAATTGGTTTTACTGTATCACCCTATATCCTTGTCAATCTTACACGAAATTTCTTTTATATGTACTTTTTTCATTTTAGGTGGAGCAGTACGATGTTGGACATGTTCATTGGTTGTTACAGAGGGAAATCCTTTCACTCAATGTAGAAGATGCACAACAACCAACAAGGGTACGATAACTGATAACAATACAATTTAATTGTTGTTTATTTTATTTCTCAATTTAGTCGTTTTAGGAAATGGAGAGAATCTTAGAGTTTGTGGTTAGTCTCAATGGAGCACTTTTGTCTTCTGGTGCATCTTCCGTCCTTCTTGCTGGTGAGAATGTTTAGGAATGTTGTATTATTGAGTAAATGATTGATTTGAGGTTCATGTGCCCTCGTGAATGTATTGGCACTCTATTCCCCTGTTGCATTCTTCGCCCATCGTTCGTTTCCCTTCAATTCACTTATCATTCTTTTCTTTCATTCAGAACCTCAATTAGACTCACTCCTTGATGCTTGTTTCACTCTAATTGAAGTTGCTTCATCTAATGAAGTCGATGTATCTGAGATGGTCTCTTCCACTCTATTAAGGGTACATTCCACTCTCTCATTACAGTAATCCCATTGTCCTCCTCTCTCAGGTATCAAAGGCCGTGTGTCTCCTTTCTCGTCTTGTATGTTCTTCTCCAAGTGATAGAAGGGCACTTCTTTCCAAAGTGCTTCTTCCCCTCCTGGAACTTCTCGTTCAGCCATCGGAGAGGAGTATTGCAGTGAAGGTGACAAGAGAAGAGAAGGGAAGAGAGAGGGATGATTTCCCCTTTAGATGTCTGTGTATGGAGCAGTAGCTGCATGTCTAAGAGAGTGCGCAATGGCAGCAGGAGAGGAAGAGAAGAGAAGAGAGGTTGGGTCAATCAGAATTACAGTACTCATTGTGTTATATAGAAGGAGGAAGAAGGGAAGGAGGCAGAGGTCGGATGGCTCCTTCAACCACTTCATCTCAAATCTACTGATCCTGTACGTTCATTTCTTCATTTACTCGTTCTATTTAATTTGTTCAGGTGCGAATAGCAGTGGAAAATCTATCGAGAGAATTGATCGGATGTGTGACTGGAGACATAATGGATCTTCCCCCACAACACATAGTCAGTTCAATTGAAAACTGTTTATCCTGAGTCATGAAATCTGACTGAAAGATGTAGACGAAGGGGGGGGCTTTATTGTCCATCTTTTCTTTTCCTATACCATAGCAGCTCCTTTTATGTCAAGTGATTGTAAGATCCTTGACTTGGTCACATTGATACTGTCTTGTGGAATGACATGCCTTGGCTGACGTACTGTGTATGTCTCTCTGGATAGTGATCGGACATCATCACGGGATGCAGTCTCTGAAGGAATGATGCATTGTTTGAATGTGTAATTGACTCTGACTGAGTGAAGGGAGAAGGATTACATCTGGAGACAATGGATGTTTACTCAATCCAATTGTACTGTCGTATCCTGATTGAGATAGAAGTGACTGATTGAGGATGATGGTACCTGATTCCTTGTTAGTCTGTGTTATTGCATCTGCATATGCCATATCTCTCCTTGCAATACATATCAATGGACATTTGTCCTGTAGAGAGAGAGAGAGAGAGGGAGTCCTTCTCTTTCCTTCCTCCAACTCACATCTGTCTGTAGTACTCCAAGTGTTGTGTAATGGTTCATTGCATAGTCTCCCACTTGTTCCATTCCACATTGACTTCCTTCCTGGGAAGCCAAGAAAACTTCCTCCTCAAAGAGAGCATAAGAGGATGCAAATGAGTATGAATGACCTCAAAGTGTCTATGAGGAGGGAGTGGGAAATGGAGTCGACCAGGCAACCAATAGGCAGCACTGAAGGAATGTAGAAGGTATTTGATGACTGTGGATACCTGAACTTGGAATGAAGAAGGTTGATGAAGAGTGACACTATAGCTAGACCAATGAGAATGTAGAGAAGAAGAATGAGAAGTGATCCCAGATGACCTGGAGATAGGATTATGTCATCACTTGTATCACAAACCAGTCGATGGTGCATCCAACTCTTGTAATCCTGTTGTAGTTAGGGCATTGAAGACGTGATAGAAGGCAATATTGGCGTCCTGATAGGCTGAACTGAGTATGGTATTCCTTGAGAATGGAACCTTTGCAATGAAGGGTGCATGCCATTTGACTATAATACAACCAAGTGTTGCCCATCCAATAAGGGCAAATATGGCAACTGCCACCTGAAGAAGAAGGGAGGAATGAATTGTATGATGATAGACTAACAGGAATGACAAGTAGTCTGTCACTATGTTGTTCTCTGTAGTCACGAGATTCATCCTCAATATCCTCTATTCCCTATTGCATCTCTTATTCTCGATACTTTGAAAGTGTTCCTCAATCGTGCCTCCAATGAGTCTTCTCCTTCACTTCTCAATGTACAGAATCGGAATGCAGCCCAGCATGCCTCTCAATGGATAGTCCATATCTCTCCATCCATTCCTCCCCCTCATCAAAGATGTGTCACCCTCTTTTCATCTCGATAAGTGCCTCTTTGTCCCATTGAAGCAGTCTTACATTGTCAGTCCTTCTCATCTACTCATTCCCAAAGGACAACTACTTGTGGAGACAACAACAATATTGTGTTATTTTATATAATTGAAGTATGACTAACCAAGCCATTTACATGGAAGATGGAAGAGTTTTGCAACGAGGAATGCAAGATCCTTGATGACAATCATTGTGAAGGGGATTCCTATATGGAACTGGAGTATCGATCATTATCCAATGAGGATACCAAATATAGAAAGAGCCATAGAGAGTATTCTTCCTGCATTTGTCATTGGATATGCATGACCACCAATTGTAGACACTGATGCAAATACCTGAAGAGAGGATACTGTCAATGATACATTCACGTCTTACAAATGTTAATGCACTTGAGAATGTGCATGGAAGAGGGGGCATTGGGGGACGAAGTTTGAGTTGATCCTCAATCATTTGACATTATTCTGTATGAAAGACGGAATGACTTCGTATGTTTGCAATCTCTCATTCACAATTGACATGAGATGAGCTGATTTTGAGTCATGAATATAGACAAGAAGACGAGAATTGTTGAATATATGGGGAAGAAGTTGATCTCTGACGAATCTGAGATGAAGATATTGAATGGTTACAAAGTAGACATGTTACTCACACTCTACGATCATACGCCATCTTTGTCATGTAACGAGATCGGTACGCTTTGGCCTGAAGAGAACAAAGTGGAAGTGTGAAGAGGATTGAGGATGGACCTGGAGTGATTCGACTAGAAAGAATGCAGTCGCAGATATTAGTAGAAAGGCGATATAGGATAGAAGAAGGAGAAAATGAGACAAATGATGACGATGATAGACCCGTTTGAGCCATATTATGAATCTGACTGCCTGAAATGGGGGAGAAGTGGATACTGTAGATGGTATCGATTGAGTACCTGTTGATTAGAGATACACATAATGAGTGAAAGACGAATGAATGGTTAGTGCAACATGATAGTTGAAAGGGGGGACGGCCCCTCACTTCCCTCAAGGGACCTCTCCACTCTCTGTCGCACATCCATCAGATACAGATTGCATTTTTGGCACTCTCCATCCCTCTTTCATTCTTTTCGTCCCTCGACAAACTCGAAAAATGACATGATTGTGGGGTAAAAGGATTAGACTTGAGGAAGGAAGTAGAGGAGGGAATGATGATTACAGGTACTTCCATTGAGAGTATTACAATGTCTAGTGGAAGAGGATTCAAAGGGAGGAAGGACATTATGTGATGGATTGGCAAGGTGAATGAATGCAAGAGAAGACAATGAGAAGATGTTAAGGGATGGAAGACCACGAGCACTTCTTGAGATGACACTTAGTATTGGAGATGAGAATGGAGGAAGAAGAACATTGGATGCCCTTCTAGTATGTCATTCCATTCATTCTCATGTATTATCCTCATCTACAGTGTCTCCTTTCCCATATGGCCCTCTCTTCTGATTCTTGCTGGAGATCATTGGCTGACTTGGCTGCACCTGAACTCCTTATGCACATTCCCTCATTGAGGAATGCCCCCAAAGAACTCTTCCTTGATCCAACCAGTCTCAAGAAGTAAGTACAATCAATAGTCAATGGCTATTGAATTTATTACAGAGAGAATACACAGGCCTCGTTATATGGACACACTCTGTATTTGATACTTGGAATGTGTATGGCATTGACATCAAATGTCAGTTGGAAGACACTCTCACTACAGGTATTGAGAGGTGGAGGAGGAGAGGAAAGGACTCGTTCAGGTCGTGGCACTCCTCAATTCACTCTCTGATCTACTCAGTCAACTTATGAGAGCTGAGGTGAGAAGGGGGAAGGATGAGTGGAGGGGAATGACTCTCTTGAGGTGGACTGTGATGCATTGATTGTTGCAAGGAAACTAACTGCATTCATCTACAAACACGGTCTGTTTCCATTTATTGTTTCTTCTTTCAATTTATTGTTTAGATGATGTGGCCCGTTCATCAATTGATTCATCTCGTACATTGACTGCATTGAGACAAGAGGAAGAAGCTAAGAAGGAACAACAGAAACCAAAAAGGTAAATGGGAATTGGGATGGGCGACTACAGTATACTTCAGACAACCATTGTCATCTTCATTCGTCACTCCTTCTCGACTTTTTTCTTTGTAGGAGAATCTAAATGGGGGGATATGAATTGTTGCATGCAGAATTGTTATGTTATTATCAAATGATAATCTAGCGGGGAAAACATAGAGTATTTATGACTCGGTGACAATGATTGTTGAGTTGATATGTCGATATTGATTGGTTATTTATGTATGATGTTATGTCCAATTAGGTTCCTTCAAGTAAGAGATCTCATCTTTGTTACTCTTGATAGTCTTCCATTCATTCGGCCCTTTCAAGTTTAAGATGTGTATGAACTAACACTGTCGTGTATTACTTTCACTTGTATTCTTGTCGATAAATTCCATATTTTATTCGGATCTGTTATAGTTCTACACTGCGTTGTAAACGCTAAAGACAATACCTTGATTGACTGCCTTTGGTTCTTTCAATTTCTCTTTCTAACTCTGCCTTGTTCCCTGACCCAACTAACTCTTGTCGCACCCATTAACAACCGCATGGCACGTTCACTCGCGTTGCGTACTCTTTGGGAGGGCGAATTTGCCTCACGATCAGTCTTTGAATTGGACGGTGTAGAGTAAGCTTGAGTGTGTGTAGTTATGGAAGAGGAGAGTTCGCATCTATCGGAGTCATTCTCTGATAATGCAGATGAAGAAGATTTTGTGGAAGATGAAGGAGAGGAAGATGATGAAGGTTACATTTTCATTCAATATTTGAAGTTGTTAAATTTTTTGATTATTTTCAGCAACTCTTGATGAAGAAGAGGCACTTTTGGAGGATGAGGATGGAGAATTAGACGAATTAAAGGTTGGAATTCCAGTAGAAGTAGTCAATGAAATCGTTACGTGCAATATGACAGAAAATTTAAGAACATAAATGCACCATCTTAAAACATTGGTGGTTAATTTGTAGGAAGAAGCGGATTTGGATATTGAAGAGCTCCGAAGAAGATATGGATATGGAGATGCAACTGTTGCCACTTGCACTACAACTGCAGAAGGGGAGGACGGAGGAAGTGGAACTAATCAGGTATGGTCCACACAGTATGTAGAATAGTGTTAGTAATGATCATTTGTCAATTGATACTAAATAATGATGGGTAATTGTAGGATTTGGAGGCAGCGACTCGTTCATATTTTGCATTGGACGAAGAAGGTGAAGGGGATGAGGACTACCATCCACCAGAGGATAAGAAAGAGGTCAGATGAATTAGATGGAACGACCCATAGCTTGATCCCTTTTAGATTCGAGTGGGAGAGCCTTTTCAAGCAGCCATTCCTGAATTTAAGGGAGAGGTACATTCAAAGGTAAGTATAGTACTTACTTTTTGATAGTCAATGGTATACTTGTTACAGTCTTTGTCATCGGAAGAAGAAGAGTCTGATGAGAGAGGAATTGTACTATGGACTCCTCCGAAGAATGGCAAGTTCCTCCCTTTGTTCAATATTTTATGAGAATGCACTCTTAGGTACTCTCACAGATGTTGAAATTGGCAATTTTGTACAGAATTGGATCTTCCGTAAACTTAAGAAGGAATACATTAAGAAAGGAGAAGAAGTGAGTATTTAGTAAATTAGTAATACTATAGTGGATCCCTCTAACGGATATTTAACAATAAATATGGAAAAAAGGAAATTATTATGTGTATACTTTATTCCATCAGAAGAGTGGTCTGTTCATGACAATAATGATCAAAATATGAATGATGGATGTCCGTCGCAGTGCGAAATAAGTTTTTGTGGTGGCAACTGTCATGGTATGAAATAATCAAATGTGAATTATTAGTTAAAATAATTTCGATTATTAGGAATTTGAGAAATTTGCGTTTCATCGTCTTTCTCTGGCGATTGTCTTCTCTTTTACCGGCTGTCAATAGCTTACCATTTGCGACACCCCAGATCTTGATGGTAGTCAATGTCTTTATGTCTAACCTATTGAAGCGCCTTAGGGAATAGAACGCAAAGTAAGGAAGATAAAATAGCCTAGACTGTTGATATGTGCTGAAGGTTGACCGATCTTGAAGATAGACTGTCAACCAATGTGGTTCTTTTTTCACTTTGGATTTTTGCCTTGATGGTATACGGTATTGAGAAATATCAACACGATTCTTCAGTTTTGTAACGTTCTGACTCATTTATCATGATTACGGCGTTTCATATTGGTAGTCAGTAGTAGAAAGCGAGTTCTGAGTGGAAGGGACAGAAGGGGACATTTCATTCTTCCTTTTCTCATTTATTCTGAACACAACTTCATAACACACGAGATCTGTAACATATAGTTCACCTTGGTGGGGCGCTTTTTAGAGGACACGGGGGCTGAAAATAGAATGATTTATGTCCTTACATGGATCATGCCAGATGAAAACTTTGAGTTGGATGATGAGCTATTTTTTGTTAGATAGCTTTTGGGATGGGGATATGCGGAAAACACGTTCTGGCTGCTAAGACTCCCTGAGATTTGAAGAAGAAGACTTCAAAGTTTTGACCCTCACGACGTAATGCGATTTCAAAGGCAGCAATTCAACCGTCTGGTG
>JACMIF010001521.1:0-23179 GCA_014805445.1 Diplogasteroides magnus | reverse complement strand
ATTTGAATCGTTTAAGAAGCCAAGAGTAGCAATCCAAATGCGGATTGCTCAGAAATGTGATAAACATTCTATACTTTGGAAATGATGATCTGATCGATCTGCGGTATCATTGCTTTCGTGTCGGAGTGAGAAATTGCACGAACTTATGCCCCACCCTAATACATGTTATTCATCTGATCCCCTCCGAGCTGTTGCCTCTAGCTTAGATATACAACCGCCCTGTGGATATTTAGGAGGTGGTTAGAATTTCGGAAATGAGTTTCCTTCTGAAAACAGATGTTCCGTGCAAGGAAAGTGTTGTTTTGGATGTTTTAAAGCGGTTGGGGAGCTGTTGTTATACGGAAATGACACCTTCATCACTTTACGCAATGATTCATTCGAAGGGTTTCATGGTAGGGAACGCATTTTCCGAAATTCTAACCTCCCTAATCTCCACCGATCTGTTATCCATCGAGGAGAGGGACAACCGTCCCAACGATATTGGGGATGTTAGAATTTCCGAAATGCCTTCGCTAATTCAGGGCCATTTCTCTAATGTAGGCCGAAATTGGAGTGTTTCGAGTAGGTTGCAGGGAATGGCTCGAATTTCATGTAAAAAGTGCACGGAAATTCCTGGACGCCTGACGAAATCAAGAAGGGGAAAGCGAGCGGAAGCAAATGTTTTGTTTGCCGAAGATTGCGTGGAACGGCGACAAGAAGAGAAGTTGTAAGGAGGGAAGAGTACGGGGAAGCCAAGCATTGCTGGGTCACAGACACCAAAGAATTGGGTTGGCAGTTTGTATGTGAACTAGGTTATGTTTCGCCTGATCCTATGTCTGGGAAGTTCTATCATACGTGAAACATAGTCAATCTCGCATTGTTACTGACAACTCTACCAGTGAGGCATCAAAATGCACCCATCACTAGTGTCTCTAAAACAATAGTCAAATACATTTCCGATTCTTCTAGGCTCCGCTGAGCGGTTGTATATTGTTGTTGGTAGAGATGACCGCTCCGCGGAAATTAGAAGAATCGGGAAAACATTTGACTATTGCTTTAGAAACCTTCTGGTCACTGCATGAATCAACATCACTGCTGGCAGAGTGATTTCCAAAGTGCATTCCATCATTCCACTCTCTGTCGCGCTGTCGTCTCTATGCGTCAGAAACGACACTGATAGAGGGCGTAGACAGGCGGAAGCTTGGGATTGGAGTGGAAAACAGGTGAGCCATAATGGTGAAATGGGCCGATGCGCCGTTAGAATACCGCCCACCATGGCGCAATTGTCTAGTTCACCATTGTGGCGCAAATGTCTATGTCGCATGGAAGCAATCTGGGATTCACTCTGCCAAGATTGATCTGCGTATCATGCTATCTGAAACATCTCGAATGGCTTCTTCTTCTTCTGATTTTCCCACTTCCCACGGCCATACAAAGCCTAATCCCCTTACACTCAGGAATTGCGAAAGTGAACGGTTTACGCAGTGATTCATTCGCAGGGTTTCAGGGGGCATTTCTCGAATTTTAGCCGAAATTGGAGTGTTTCGAGTAGATTGCAGGGTCAGATGGCTCGAATTTCATGTTAAAAATCTCCACTTCCCACGGTCATACAAAGCCGCTTGCATTCCTGAACTGAGAACCGCTTACAAGACACGTGTCTGAAAGAAACCCCGCTTTTCCTCCACGTCGTCGCGAGGCCATAGATCACGGCAATTCAGATTGTGCAGAATGATCTTTCGCCGTGAAAAGAGCCACTGATCTTTTGGAAAACTCCAGTAAATCACGTTGTTATCTACTCTGTGCACGCCGCTTATCTGTTGTGTTGCTTAGGCCTGCCCGTCAGGGTTTTTGCTGAAACGTCAGAAGGGGAAAGAGGGACAGGGGGATTGTTGGTTACAGCGTATGCAACGGAAGCGCTGATGATCATTTGCCCCGAGGCCATAAGTCAATGTCCACTGGTCCAACGGAGAGATTCGGAAAAATCAAGAGGAATTGGGATGTGCGACGGTCATTCGAGAGGGATCACAGGGAGGGGAATGTGAAGGAGAGATGGCATCCCTGTTATTGACAGACAAAACATGCCAAATTCGTCCAAGAATGATGATGAACGTAGAAACAAATGACTCAAACGGATTGCAAACTGACTCACTTCCCAGTCAATCGATATTTTTCAAATCTGCTTCCCGCGCGATGTCCTAAACGGAAGAGCGCGCACACATAGATCAAACTCTTTTTCTCCATGAATTTACCATTATTCGTCTTTTTCATTACTTCACGACTTTTCCGCTGACCGTCTCTCTCTTTTCCGCTATACATTTCCCCTGATCGTCTCTCTCTTTTCCACTATCTCTGTGTTTTCTCTGAACGGGGCGGAGTTTGCAGGGGGCGTGGCCTAGGATGCTGCGGGAAGAATTTGGAGCCACTCTCAACTGCACAGCCAACAACTCCACACCGCCCGACACTCCCGATCAGGAAGAAGACATGTCCGTAGACGCTGCCACGATCAAGAAGATCGAGGATGGATACGCCAAGCTCCAGGTTGGCCTGAACCTTCCAGTGTTTCCTTCTAGTTCGCTGGGCCTTATGCTGTTTTCGTTTGCTGGTTTTTTCTCGAACTGATGCCGTGCTAGTTTGCATTGTTCGAACATGTTCGAACAATGCAAACGAAGCGGTACCGGTTCGAAAACCCGCAAAAGAACACGGCATAACTCACTGCGCCTTAGGAAGTTGTTCCGAACACTAGTTAGTCAGACAGATTCGGTTATTTTGGCATGCGAGCCGCTTCTGTTTACTGCTGCCATGGGAGCGCAGTGTGCAATGGAATTGTTCTTCTCCTTTTCTATGGTCGGAAACGCGCTACTGCCAAGAAAACGAATTGTTCATCGGCAGAAAATGGAGGGGAAATAGGATTATGTCAAGAAATGGAGTGTGGCAATTGGATGCTAGAGGGAAGAGAAAGAGCATTTGGTTGCTCGTAATCGCGGAAAATAGCCTTCAAAATTTTTCGCCATCTGGCATCTGAGTGACTTTTAATGCCACGTGGGATGCGCATAGTAGCTATTGTGAAACACAACAAAGGAATGTGTTCCTTGCTCTGCTCCCTCTTCCCTCACAATGGAAAGCGTTGTTCGATATCCTAATGACGAGTTGTCCGCGTTTTTGCCGAGGTCCCGGCAAGGAGAGACCACAAATTGGCCCCGGGAGAGGAAGTGTATATTCACCGGTGCCTCTCCACTCTCTCGCCTTATTTTAAATCGTGCCACTTAGGATGTCATACGGGAAGGTGGTTGTTTTCTCACGTGAACGTTCTTTAGTTTCGGGGGCTGTAAAAGATGCCCCTTATGGAAAGATTGGAGAGGCCAGAGACGCAGAGACTTTGCCTATCGGCACAGACTGTTTGATTTTGCACGCAGAAGAGCCGTTCAATCAATCCGAAAGTCAAAGGGGCGCAGATGGACGAAGCTCTCGCCGTCTGATACTCTACCCTTTGCCCATAAACTATCGCCATGTCACCAGTGAGCGATCACAGGCGGTGTTCCCTCTCCTTTGACTGCCAATACAGATTACTGGGCAGAAACTGTGCCAGTTACTGCAGTAGCATCATGAGACCAGAAACCAAACAATTACGATTTTGAAGAGACATGAGAGGGAAAGAAGGGAGTGACTGACGCGCGCCTCTTCAAATTTGCTATGATGATTCCGATTCCCCAAGGTGAAAGTAGAACCGAAGGTCAACGGTTCATGGTTCGGAAATGATTTATATGGATGAAATTCGGCGGGAAATTTTATTGTTGCTTTTGCAGGCCGCACCCGAGTGCAAGTCGCTGCTGAAGAAGTACCTGACGAAGCAGGTCGTCGACCAGCTCAAGGACAAGAAGACCAAGCTGGGAGCCAACCTTCTGGATGTCATCCAGTCTGGTCAGTAGTAGGATATCTATGGTTAAGAGGGTGCACGGCAACAGCGCCATGGGTACTTGCGCCGTTATGGTGAAATGGACACAATGCTGGCGCATATGTCCAGTTCACTATTGCGGCTCAAACTTCCATGGCGCTCCTGTCTTTTACCCGGTTCAAAGGCCGTAGTTCTATCCCCGGCGAAAGATCAAGCGGTGTTCTACTTTCGCGCTTTTTTGCGTCCTACTCTGCACAGTAAATAGATGGGAGAGGCCGTTACGTAGCGATTCTCCGGTGTGAATGTGTGATGTGTGATAATGACGTAACTTATGGAAAACGCCGAGAATTTAATGGCCATGGATACTGGAGCCATGCAGTTATGACAAGCTGGGCTTACGACTAGGATTCCCAGTCATGACACTTTTACTTCGGATGCCTGCAGATCGAATACGCCTTCATGACTTTCTGTGCCCACTCCGTAATGCGCGAAGACATCGATTCTGAGAAGGAAGAACATGTCTGCAAAGCCGCCTTATGGGGGGAGTGGGCAGCAGTATGCATAGATAACGAGAAAACGGAGAAGAACGAGGGGGAAGTAGGCTGAGGTTTCAAGTGTCCTCTTTCGTCACACCAACATGTCAACGAACATTGACAGCAACATTTATTCGGGGCAGCAAAAGTCTGCGCTTATCTCGTAAAATGGGGGACTGTTATGATGAAATTGGGAATTTACCATTCGGGGGATTGTGAAAAATCGAATAAAAAATTAATTTATTTTAGGAGTCGCCAACCTTGACTCTGGAGTCGGAGTCTACGCACCCGACGCCGAGGCCTACACGCTCTTCAAGCCCCTCTTCGACCCCCTGATCCAGGTTGGTCTTTGATCTTTGGCCCAAATCCTAAATGTGACCACTCTAGGACTACCACAATGGCTTCAAGCCCGACGCCAAGCAGCCTGCCACTGACCTCGGAGAGGGCAAGACCCACAACCTGCCCAACCTCGACCCCGAGGGTACGGTATTTGTTGCCAGGGACCAGTCGATAATGCCCCTGATGTTCAGGCAAGTTCATCAACTCGACCCGTATCCGTTGCGGTCGCTCTCTGGCTGGATACCCCTTCAACCCCTGCCTTACTGAGGCCAACTACCTCGAGATGGAAGGTGCGTGCAGTACTTTGCTGAAGCCCGGACTGTTATCCTTACCGTAATCCTACAGTATACTAGAGTCCGTGCTTCCCCAGAAGTTCCAGCCTCTGTTCTCAAATCATGCGTTACATTTAGGCAAGGTCAAGAAGATCTTCGAGAACATCAAGGACGGAGAGCTCCAGGTTGGATATTGGATTTTCCGGATCTGGAAGGGAGCTTGTCCGTTTAGGGATCGTACTTCCCTCTTGATGGCATGACCAAGGCCGTGCAGACACAGCTGATCGCTGACCACTTCCTCTTCAAGGAGGGAGACCGGTGAGTGCAATGAATCATCATGGGAAAGGGGTGGCTGGGGAGGGGAATAGGAGGGCTGTCCACATCACATCACCATTAATCATATTTGAACATGGTAGTATAACGTGGAATGTATGTTGTTCTTCCCCCCGTCATACGAGGGTCAGGATGGGAAGTCGTTATTCGTGATGGGAAGTTCGAAGTGGATAATATGGGGCTGCAGAGCGTAACTATTGTAGCCAGTACCCGTAAATAACAACACTCCGTGTTATTCGGGGGTGGAGAGATTATGCCGGTATTTTGGTGTTGGAGAATTGGATGGAATTTGACACTGAGCCTTTGCAGTAATCCCCTATCTCTCTTGCTGGACAGATAACAACTAGTGCTGGTGGTGTAAGCCCCCGGATTGAATCTCCGTAGAGGGTGGTCGGGGGAAAACAATGCCTGATTGTGAGCTGTCGATAATAACCAATACAATGTACTCGGGTTACTGCAGTAACCGAGAAAGCTGTGTGAGGTGGAGCAACGCTATAGCTTCATGGGGGACATTGACGTTATTTGACATTTGCCGTTCTCATCCTCATTCATCTTCCGTTCAATGGCTGAGAAAAGGATGTGTTTGGGTTGGGTCTGAAAGTGTATTCCCTTTAGATTCGGGGATAGATTCTCTAGTAATCTCTGATGTCGCGGCAGAAGATAAACAATTGTAGGCTACAATGTAAGAGGGAATGTTTGTGGTCTTTCGGCAGAGGGGCTCTTTGAGTGCGGGAACTCTTCTACTCCTCTCACTATCTCCCTGAAACCTCTCTGCCAACATCTTGAAACCGCATCTTGAGTTCTCCAGGGAGCTAAAGTCCAAAGACGATGGGGGAAATTGGAAAGATGCTTCTGGAAATGAAGACATATGAAAATTTAACGATGTTATTTGCAGTTTCCTCCAGGCCGCCAACGCCTGCCGCTACTGGCCCAAGGTGAGAATTGATGCAGTGGAGTCACAATTATCGATCGATATACCGTAATCGCTTGATTCAGGGCCGCGGTATCTTCCACAACAAGGACAAGACCTTCCTTGTGTGGGTGAACGAGGAGGACCACCTCCGCATCATTTCCATGCAGAACGGAGGAAACGTCGGACAGGTGCGGTAATTGTGGATCAATTGGGTCCAGCAGTCGTTGTTGGAGCAGATGCGAGTACTGTACTTTAGGTGCTCGAGCGTCTCATCAAGGGAGTCAAGACCATCGAGGCCCAGGCTCCCTTCTCCAGGTAGTGAACTTGGGGGTGGGCATCAGGAAACAATCCATTGTATCTGGAAGTGAATGACATCCGGGATGTCCGGACTACACTGTGTAGTCTACACTCGAATGACATGGATGGTGGCTATGGTACTATGCATACATAGGGACAGATCGTGACAGTAAATTGGATACAGAATACCTACCACTCAAAAGTGGCAAACAAAATTTGACTGTTTCCGGTGGGAAGTATTCAAAATTTTCACTCTGCAGGGTACCACATTTGCAGAATAATTTCGTGACTTTTCGCGATCGTAGGCAATGTATGGTGCCATGAATAATCTGCAAACGGACGCAACTTGCAATGACAAGTAGATTATTGGTGATCATTCAGGGACAACCGTCTAGGATGGCTGACCTTCTGCCCTTCCAACCTGGGAACCACCGTCCGTGCCTCCGTCCACATCCGTCTGCCCAAGATCTCCGCCAAGCCCGACTTCAAGTCCATCTGCGACGGACTCAAGCTCCAGGTATGCTGTAGTTCCACTGGCGTACTCTATGATATGCTGGGTCGGCTATTTAACGACCGATTTTGCAGATTCGCGGTATCCACGGAGAGCACTCCGACTCTGAGGGCGGTGTCTACGACATCTCCAACAAGGTACCGTAACCCTGTTTTTCCTTGTGAGAGCAGTATCAATTTGTATTGTTCAGGCTCGTCTTGGTCTGACTGAGTACGAGGCTGTCAAGCAGATGTACGATGGAGTGAAGCACCTCATCGAGCTGGAGAAGAAGGCCTAAACAACGGACTTGACTCCGTCTTTCGCACGTCTAATTGACGGATGCGGTTCCAACGGTATTTCCCTTACCCCCACCCGTATTGTGACCTGATCTTGACTTGATCTTATGATACCGCGTATCCAATTGTAAAGTTACAGTAAGAGACCTCATTAAAAAGTACTGTGTAGCTAGAGACCCCTTATTTTCTGTAGATTGTAATTTAGTAGGCGATTGTAATGTTGTAGGCTGTATTTCTATACAATTTGACAATTTGGGAATAATAAATTATCGGTTTAGCTGATCGTTGACCAAAACACGAAGTTGTTTACTTGTGTAGTGATGCAGTAAGGGTCCGAAGGGATTTGGACGAGGGACGGGCAGGGGATGAGGGATAAAGGGAAGGGGGAGAGATGGAAAGATGAGTTCGGAAGGGTTCTAGGGATTGGCAACTGCCACCGTTCAGTGTTGTAAAGCCGAGAGGATGAAAGCAGGAGGAAAGAATGTTTAGTCTTGACGGAAAGGAGGAAGGGATGAGGGAATAGAGAACTCTGAATGCTGAGGGAGTTAAACTGGAATGAATACGGGAATCAAGGAGGGATCAGATGTTTGTGACTCGCACAATGGATTCAGAAATGAATGAGTATCAACGAAGACGAGGACAAGGTTGATTGGTAGTTGATTCTGCATCCAAGTCTGTGCTCATGTTCGATCGGTTGTTTATCATCCGTCAGAGACAAGTACTCATTGGACAATCTGTTCGGACATCATGTAAATTCGTCCGAAAAGACAATTCCTAGAGTGCACACGGGTGAAAGACAAGACCGCCACGAACTTTTGCGCCATGCAGGTGGAATGGACACTTGCGCCGTTAGAGTGATAACAACGATGGCGCATCTGTCCATTTCACCATTATGGCGCAAGTGTCCATGGCGTCTTTCACCCGTGTACATGACTTTGGGGAATCATCGGGACACCAAAAAAGTGTATCGGACACAAATCAAGAGGTCACGCACACAATATCACAAGACAGGAACAGAGAGTGAATGTCTCATGACCTTATCATTCACAGGACTTCCCCTCCACAGTGTGTTGACTTCCACCGTGCCGGGAGGTTTCCCTTCCGTATCGATCGAGGTTTACTTCTCCTGTAATTACTTCTTGTAGTAGTTCATTTATTGATTGCTGCTGCGATTGCGATCATTAGACTGTCGTTACGTCTCGTTTTCAGTAAAGAGTCAAAGTTCGTGAGTAGGTGTCTGTGTGAAATGAACGACAGGAGTGCCATGAACACTTGGCGAAATGGACGACAACGACGGCGCATCCGTCCACATCGCCATTATGGCGCAAATGTCCTTGACGCTCACGCCTTACATGCGGCCAGATGCCTCAAGTTATAGTTCTCGATCATAACTGGAAATGTGATCGAACCGTGAGGGTCACGAGTGGCTCGGTGGGATGAAATGTATCAGCCTGACACTATCAAGTCAATGACGGGTCGATCAGAATCTGAGAAGTCGATTCATCGACTTCATCGACTTCGATTCATCGACTTCATCGACGAAGTCGAAGAGAGATTCATTTTTTCAGGTGATAGACATGCGCGCCAAGGACATTTGTGCCGCAAATGTGATGTGCACACAGCATTCTAGGCGTTGTCACGGTCTATTTCACCATTACGGCGCAAAAACCATGACGCTCTGGTCTTCATCCGCTTCTTTAGTTCAGTAGAGAATGCTATGCAATCGTGAGCAGTAGGCTTTTAGAATCAACACATGAATAGCCATTGTGCCGAGGGCACAAATTGATTAGCTCTCGCACAGATATAAAGGACACAAAACTATGACACCGTGAGCACTTCTGTCCAGTGTTTTCTTCGACTTTCAATACCTCTTTGTTAGACTGAGATGTAATTATTGCCAGGAGCTTTGTATGCTATATAAGACCTGGAAGTCGCACCCAACTTTCAAAAAGCGTTTTTCACATTCATAGGGTGTCGCATTTGGTGCTTTTAGTGCATTTGTCATTTGTCTGATCAGCTGAGCGGTTGTCTCTCTCATGTGATGGACAACCGCTCCATGGAGATTAGACGAATGATGAATGCACTAAAAGCACCAAATGCGTCACCCTACACATTCATCAAATCTCTGCGGAGCGGTTGTTTCTCGAATATAGAGACAATGTGAGAATGTGAGAAATGCACTTTTTATCGATTCAGATATCCCAGTCGATAAGTCTGTCGTGGAAAGAGCGAGCTGTTGCGGTGTGCTAATGATTCTAACAAAACAAATCGAATGTGCACTCATGGCCTCTTATCTGCCTAACATGGGGGTGAGAGATAGGGAACGACTTTTGGACCGTTTTTCGACCGCGCGCACCCGTGAGTCATTCTCTCCGGCTCATCATAGACGACCGGTCGAATGATAGCGCAGACAAAAGTCAGTCCAAAAGTCGTTCTCTATGTGAGAGACGAAGAGGGAGAGAGAGAGAGACTGTGTGTGTCTGATAAGGCATCGCGCGCGTTCTTCCTTCCTTACCGATACAAACGTGACGATTATTATTCCTGTAATCTGAACTGAAAGACAAGCTTCATTTGACTACTTCAGTAAGACTCATTATCCTATGCAAAAGCACGAGTGGCGACTGTCTAACCGAAGAAATAGCACGCAAACGAGAGAGTGCGTAGGAGGACGAAAAGTCGCCATGTGTACCAGCTAATTCAGTTTCGTTTACATGAATAATAATCTTAATTTTCCTTTTAATCATTGTCGTTTGCATCTAAAAGGTTTTGCATGATGGCCAAGCACCTCGTGTGATGGTCTTGTTCGTGAGATGTACTTGTTGCCTGCTGTATTTTCACAATTGGCTTTATTTGATTCAAACCATTTATTTCTCCTGCAATTGAGTAGTCTCTCTTGCAGTCCATACTTTGGAGCATGTTCAACTCATTGTGAAACAGATAATCTCTTGGTTGTTCAGTCTCTTCATCAGTTCAGTGTCTGTTGTTGTCTTCATATTCCAATGTGATCATTCGACCACAAAGATGGCTTTTTCTCTTCATTATCTCTTGAATTCCGTTCAATCCTTTCATTCGAATTCATATTATGAGCATCACTTTGCACATCTCACGTCTCAAATTATGTCTGATGTGTGTTTCCATCTTGAACAACATCCAACTTCGCTTGAAAAATATTCCCCTTTGATTCGTGCCGTGTCCCGAATGGATATACACCGTAAACCCACGGATTCAGGCATGAACGGGGATCCAGAATTTCGCAATGTGTACCCATCACTGGGTGAGGGTTCATCCAGACAGAACGATGCTGCCAATGAGAATGTTGAGGTGAACTTGGATTAGGGTTCCTTTTTTTAAAGCAATTAGTGCAATTGTCATCTGTCATTGTCCCGAGCCAAATCATTTGTCATTGATCTGACCTCCGCAGAGCTTGTTGTCTCTTCATGATACAGACAACCGCCAATTTTTTTTATCAAGTTTCTTCAATGGCATTGACCAATGACACAACGGGCGAAATGCAAGAGCGCCATGGACATTTGCGCAATAATGGCAAATTGAACCGATGCGCCATCATTGTCGTCATTATCACGGCGCATCAGTCCATTTCGTCATAATGACGCAAATGTCCACGACGATCCTGTCTGTGTTTTCAGTATTTTAGTAAGTATTCATGTTCAGTTGGAGGACTTCCTCGGTCAGCCGAAGGAGGAGGAGGTAGTGAAGAAGGAGAATACAGAGAAGAAAACAGTTCCTGCACTCTTGCTGAATGGAACTGATGCACTATCTCCACCAGAGGACTCAGAGAGTGATCAAAGTGTGATAAGGAGGGAGAGCATGGATCAGGTGGAGAAGGGGAGAAATTACTGTGAACTATCCGGAAATTAGAGTTTCTAAAATGGCAAAATGTTTTTAGAATTTGTCTAATAATCCACGAGGAGCCCTTATCTATCGGAGGTAGAGAAAAAAGCTCCGTGAAAATTAGGTAGATGAATGCGAAATGCATCTATTTCCGATTCAAAAATCAATGTCATCAATGTCAATTGTAGATCAATGTCAATTGTGTTATGTGAGCATTTCGCTACGTTTGAAGAGAAGTTATTTGAATTTCACTAAAACGGAAAACGAGTCGAAATGTTGAAAGTGCATTCAGGTGAACCCCTTGAACCCACTGAAGAGCCCCACCAAGAAGGTTGTCTCTATCAAGCCGCTGCAGTTGAATATGATAAAGAATGCACTACAAAAGGTCAGCGCCTAATCCACTCATTTTTGGTCCAGGGTGAAAGACGCGATCTTCTGGACATTTGCGCCTAATGGTGAAATGGACAATGCGCCATAAAAACACAGGTCAAGTGCACATTTCACCATTACGGCGCAAATGCCAATGGCGCAGCTGCCTTTCACCAGTACAAGCGCTGTTTCATTCGAGTAGATGGGGATAGCTAACTTTCTAGGGTAGGTAGTAAGGTTAGCAGTTTTACTAGGTTTTCGAATATGTTTCACAGCTCTTATAAATTCAATATGTGTAGCCACGGTGAAACATATCCGAAAACCTAGTCAAACTGCCAACCATAGTAGGTAGATTGGCGGTGTGTTGACATTGAGACGCGCAGCCGAACAATTTGCGTGTCTGACGTGCCATGAACATCACATTTGAACCTCTCCTGTTTACGCCAAACTTCACCGCACCTAGACGCTCTCTGTCTCTTTTCTCCGTTCTTCCCTGTTGTCGCGGAGCGATGGAGACCTTACCAGTAGGGGCTCTAAATCGGCAAATTTGTCGTCATTCTTCTCCGCCGAGCAGTTGTTTTCAAGAAGAGGTGAGAGGCAAGCGCGTTGCGGAGAAGAATGACGGCAGATTTACCGATTTCGAACCCCCTACTTATTTACCAGTGGCTTCTCATTGCCGGAACTGACGAATCGTCCATTTCGCAATGAATAATACGTATTGGACCTGATGTTGGGTGTTTACGCGGGAGAAGGGCGCAGAGAGTGAGGGCAGATCGGCATCAGTTGACTACTTACCACAACTCTCTTTCACTTCCTTCCACCCTCTCCAGTAGGGAACGCATTATGCGAGCGTTCGTCCATCGAAGCGAGAGACGACCGCTCCGACGAGATTGGAGGAGGTTAGAAATTGCATACTGCATTCCCTACTCTCCAGCACGCCAAACACGCCCAATTGTCCCCGCGCGCCACTGTGCAGAACAGTGTCGCTTTTTCTTTTATTTTGAGAAGTGCATTCATTTCTTCTTGTTCTCTTGGACTATGCGGTCTCTTCAAACCATATTAAATCGGGTCGAGGAGAATGAAACAAGACTAATGCACTTCTCCCAATCAACAATGAAACACTAGCGCAAAATTATTTTTTCCTGATGTTTCGAAGCGCCCTGTTTGATGAAAGAGAGAGTGCAAGAGAAATAAAAGCAGAGAAAACAGATTGAAGTTCTTTATCCGCCGCCATTGTCTTTGTAACAGTTTGCACAGTGAATGGCTTTTCAGTTACATTCTGACCTTTCTCATGACGCGTTTGAACGGGATTTGCTACAAACGAGATTATCCTCTAGTCTATTTAGCCCTTGTCTAGTAGGCTTTCTAAATCGGTGGTAAAGTGCACTTCGCATTCTTCTAATTGCCGCGGAACGCTTGTCACTCTCATGTGATGGACAACAGCTCCATTTTTATTTGACGACAGTTCGCTACTGCTTGGATTCCGTTCCCTACTAGATAGGATTTACATAGTTGCAGAGAATGCGTTGTAATGCGGGTAACATCATTCCATTTTTGACAGCTTCTTTTGACACTCCATTTCTAGACCCGACCCAACGCCACCATGGATGGTCCCCGCTCTCCGCTGGTGAGGCCGAGGCAGTCCACAGCGGACTCCGAACTGGATGAGCGCACGCCCTTGCTCTATACAGCGTAAGTCGAAGGGTGGAATTGGACGGGGCAAGTGTACTCGAATAGGCAATGCCAGTACAGTATCCATGGGGGGGCAGGCAACAGATCAAGCTGTGGGAGTGACCTAGTTATTAGGCAGAGAGGCCAGATCTGACGTGTGAGCATAATAGGGTGTTGCGTGTGGCCATTCTAACCTCCCCAATCTCCTTCGAGATGCCATCTCTCCACTTCGATTGAGAACCGATTGGAGGAGAGTAGGGAGGTTAGAAATCCCACATGTGACATCCTTGTGAATAACACTCTTGCCCATTCCCTAGCGTGAGCTTATGAGCTCTGGTCCCTTTCCTTTCCCGTATGATGTACGTTTCGTGTCAATGAATAATGCCCTAATTCACAGATCGCTGCCAACCGTGGTCGGAGAGGAGATCGACCGTATGCCGGGCTCATCGGGGTACAGTAACCCGAACTATGAAGATCGAGTCCCGATTACAACACGATCCGAAGGTGGAAGAAAGAAAAGAAAGAGGAAGAATCGACTCAGACGAAGGGTGAACTCCGAACCGAACTTGTTCATCGCCCAAGCAAAGAAAAGGCAAGCCGATTAACGCAAATATCTTCGCGCGACCTAACGAACCGACGTTGCTCTACGCGACTACAGTAACACACCGCGAAATATCGATTGATCGCGCGGACAGGTTTTGCTTCCGTGCCGAATTCGGTGCAATTTTCAGCTTTTTTTGCGATTAGGAACGTGCGCATGCGTCGTTTTAACTGTGTTTGGTGTTGGGGTTCATATTTCGGCCATGGTTAAGGTGTAACGAGTGCAAGATACGCCATTCCCCTGCCGTTGTTCATATGGCCACAACTTCTCGTCTCGGCATTTTGTTCACATTTGCTACCACGGCTGCTCACTTTTTCGTCTAGAATAGCCGCCATTTGTCGTCGAGGCTACGAAATAAGCATTTCTGCCCCTGCTGATTGCGCTGTTGTTTTCTGAAAGCCACACACATGCAGGGCAATCTCTCACACCTGTTGTGGTGGGGGGGGGGGATCGATTGTGTTTGTGGCGTGCGGTAGGCCCCTGGGGATGTTTATTCTTCCCTTTTATCCCCCTGATTTGCTCCCCAAAGATCGCTAGAAATCTTTGCCCACACAATTTCTCCTAGATGTGGATTTGAAGTTCTGGCTCGGCCTGAAAAATGTCTTTTTTCCCTCTTTTTTCCCTCACTTTCCCTCTCCCCGGTAAATACAAGGGTTTTCACCTCTGATTGGATCAGATTAGCGATTATGGGTGTTGTGAATCATCACCACATCCAGGAGGGAGAGTCAGTCGAGAAAGTGAGAGGATTTCTCACTGAGAAATATGTTCCATGGGTTGCGGTCACCTGTCCTTAACACCCCACCCTTCTCTCTCTTCCACCCCCTTAAACTCTTCCCCTTCTTTGTGTACTATCGACCATCATATGTCATCTCGCTTTTCCTTCGCCAATCACACGGTTCCTGCTCCCTAAACGCACCAAGGACCATAGGCCAAGAAACTCGAAAAACCGTTTGACGGACAAACGTGACGTCATAAAACAAGGGGAGCGGTTTGTCGAAGATCCTTCCGTACCCAAATGACGTCACGTTTGTCCGACAGGCGGTTTGTCGACGTTCTTGCATACATCCTCATGGCTTTTCGCCGTTTCCAACCTAATATGCACCGACGACTCCACCTCTTCCGTCTCATATTTTCTCGGATCCAGAGGAAATACTACGCGATTCAGTTCCCCCGCTTCTTTTTATACGCACAATATGTTGGTCGGTTTTGCAGATTCATTCGCTTCGTAAGCAGTGAAACTCTCAAAGTGCAAATTCGTCACGGGAACTTTCTCCGACTTTCACCGCCATCCTTAGATCCCTTTTCCTCTCCTTTGTCTTTCTAGGATTCGCATTCAAAGATGAAATGTTCCGTCTTTTTATGGGCTATTGTGACTCGTTCTGGCACCCTGCAATTTTTGTTCTCGGCTGAGATCTTTATTGGTGGCGCCTCCATATATACGCTTCGTTTCTCGACACAATCCTTGATTTATTTGGTGTCCTTTCTCTTCTGTCTCCTTTCTATCTCAGTGTCTACAGGAATCTCATTTCTTATTGTTTTAATTGCGAGCCTACTATCTCCATTTCAGTCTCCCCAATCCGTTCCCCTCCCTCCACAGTGCCCCTTGTTCGTTCTTCTGATGGGAGAGTATCGATTGGTTACGGTATCCCACGATGTCCTCCCTTCCCTCATGTTCATCATCCATCTGCACACTCAACGAGTACTGGGACAAGAAGAGGATACTGTGTCCTCGTGAGCCCAGTGTCAAGGACCGGTGCGTATACTGTAGGATTACGGTAGGGGTACCGTTGCTGTATAGCTAGTCCGGTCAAGGATCGGTATATGTACTGTAGAGGGATGGGGATGATCACAGATTTGAACCGGGACTCGCCAATTTTAGAAATGTTGTATTTACGATACGCCGCGAATAAAAATGTAAACTGGTACGTGGCGTACCATGACATGTGTCTGATTGGAAATGTGGATGGGCACTAATTCGTTCTGCGAATGCATCGGATATTCGTATGCGTAGTTCGAAAGATGATGCAGCTGGAGGTCGTGAACGAATCGGTTTGGTTAACATTTTTCAAGGGCAGGTCAATCCAAAAAAATTTTTTTTAAATGCGAGCAACGTCGGTTCGCTATGTGAACAAATTGATAAATAAAAAAATAATAATTTTAAATTTAATTTCAGAAATTTAACTTTAATTTCTAACTATGCTCGTAATTGTGATGTTCAGGCCCTTCATCGCATCTCCGTTCATTCCGATCGCCACCCAAGTCTCCATTGAACCAGACAGAAGAACCACCACCTCATACACGGCCAGGCAAGCAGATTCACCACTAGTTATCATCTATTAAGCGTCGATTGCTGATTACGGTATGAATGCACAAGTGCTTTTTCTGTCGTGTAATTCCCTCGGAGCTGTTATATGGTGGATACCCACTCCGAGGAAATCAGACGATAGGCTATCCATGCACTGTTGCTAAGCCGTGTCACAGTAGTTTGTTGTTCTTTTCATTTTTGGTTTGCTAAATATCTCCATGCAGCTTTTCGTAATCGAACTCACCCCGATTCATTACTGACTTATTGGCAAGCGTGAGAAAGGATGATTTAACTCAGAATTTGATTTGTATTGAGCGCATAGAGGGTGATCTTGGCGGCAACATGATGACACTTAGGATCTGCCTATTAGGATCACGACATTTTGGAATTGGGTCCCACTAGACATAATTCAGAGGAAAGTTCCAAAATGTCGCGTTCCAAAATGTCGTGTTCCTAAATGTTACGTTGCCAATTTCGGCAACCATAAAGATGTTTTTCCTCTTCAGGGACAGTGTCTCGCAGGGCTACGGTAGCTTGAGGAAGGTGGAGGAGGCGAAACAGAAGAAAGCACCAGATGATGAGAGGTCAGAGGGGGCACGAATTGAATGCACTAGAAAGTGAACTTCTCTCTTTGGACGTGATACGGTAGTGGCAATTTGTGTGGGTTTTTGATTTTTTGGAGAAAACATCGATTACTGTAATATCGTCACTCGCTCATGCGAAAATTTTGTGATCTTTGAATAGTAGTAGTTGAGTCATGCCTAACATGACCCTGCAGGGTGGGAACAACTAAAATCGCGTCAATTCTGGTTCAAAAATGACCATTTTCGCCCTGCGATCAAAATCATTGGGAGGGGGGATGATTCCAGTGATTGTTTGCAAGGCCGTATCACGAGTTTGCCGTGATTATGCCCGTGTATTGAACCCAACCCTCTCTCCTGATATCGTTCCCATCCTGATGTCGCATACCACCTCAGCTCAATTCCTTCCTTGCAGTTCGTCATCTGAAGAGGATGAGGAGGACGAGGAAGAAGAAGAGGAGGAGGAGTCGAGTTCATCCGCCACTCCGGCATCCATGAGAAAAGTACGCGTATTCTTCTACTTGTTGTCCTTTGCGTTAGACCCGTTTTGGTGCAGGATCGATGAGAAAAAGGAAAGTTCCTGAGAAAAATGAAAGAAATGCTCATAACATATGAGTCATACGACGCTGACAATGCATCAAGTTGTTTTCTCTATTTATTTCGATTTTTTTCGTCAAGCATAGGTAAAATCATATGTCAGATTGAACAAACAAGAGACACTGGCTACATTGTCACTGCATTCCATTTCAATGTTATTGCAATATATTTTGCCTCGTAATAAAGAAATCATAACTGTGGACTCAACTAATGATTAAGTCTAATTTCCTGTTTCAGGCCTCGTTCTCGTCCCTGACATCGCGCGAATGGGCTACGGTAGTGATGCTGGCCCTCGCGAATCTCTGCTCCACAGTGGCCTTCTCTTGCATTGCTCCCTTCTACCCGGCAGAGGTACCGTATCCTTAATTTTCCAGTTAGGAACCAACCGATATCTCCTGCAGGCGACCCTGAAAGGCATGAACGAGTCACAGACGGGCATTGTCTTTGGAGCCTTCGAACTGGTCATGTTCGTGGTGGCACCGCTCTTCGGAAAGAATGTGAGTTGTTTTAGCGGGAAATGCCGGAGCACCACTAACATTTGCGCCATAATGGTGGAATGAACCACATGCGCCATAGTTTTCGTCATTCAAACGGCGCAAATGTTCATGTCACTATCATGGCGCAAACATCTGTAGAGCTCTTGTCTTTCATCACCAAACTCAGATGTGGGCAAAGATAGCGACAGGAATTCCAAGCAAACAAAATATGACTAACACAAGAGTGGGACAGAGACAGAGCAATAAAAATTGCTCTGTCTCTGTCCCACTCTTGTGGGCAGGGAAAATGCAAAACAGGGCTTAGCTTTTTTCTCTCGAACATTACCGGTGGTACTCCCCATGCGAAAGGGCGTAGTCACCTTCTGAACCCCGGAAGTAATTCCGCGGAGTTTGTAACTTCATCATCTCCCTGGCTGGAGCCGAACCGCCGATATCGGGCTTGGTAGGCTGCGATCTCTACCACTGCACCATGTTGGATGGAGGCACACACGCATTGTCAGTCAAACATGTGATATCAGAAGCCGGAATGGCGCTGAGCACTTCAAAGAGAAGAGGAAGATACAAATATGATCAGTGCTTGACTGGCGCATTACCGAAATTCATGAAGATATTCAACTTGATCGAGAGAATTGCTGACGAAATCAATTTCGCATGTTGTTAGGATGAACAGACCCCCTGGGGCAAATGCTATTCGCACAGGCTAACTTATTTCGTTCCGAACCCCATCCTGAGCTGAACTATGAATGAGCTATATCTATCCTAAGGTGGGCATATGCGGAGAGCTCTGCAGAGAAAATGCAAAACAGGGGTCAGATTTTTCTCTCGAGCATTTTTGTCCCGTCTGAAGGCCGAAGCTAATTCCAGTGATCAGCGAAACGAATACCTTCTCTTGTGAAGTCGATTTCCTTGAGCCTTGCTTGTGAAAGCGCGGATAAAAACACATGATAAACGTGACAAATAATCAACTCTTTGCAGATGATCCGCATCGGTTCGAAGAACATGTTCTCGTTCGGACTGGGTCTCACAGGAGTGACCGCCATCATGTTCGGGTACGGTAGATGTACATTCTTGCCCGGACGCAGACTACTGTAGCTCGAAAAAATACTGTATCCAATTGCTCTTGCAGATTCCTCAACTACCTCCCGTCCGGCCCGCTCTTCTTCTGGGCCTCGTTGTTAGTTCGATGTCTTGAGGTCAGGCCTTACTGTAATAAATATAATAACAATAAGTGGAAAAGGAGTGCTAGTTGAATTCTGTAGCCAGCACAGTGCTGTCCGAATGATGGTACATGCGATATACACTTGCTCTTTGTGTTGCCTAGTAGACGTAGATATTCTTGGCACGGTGAATCCCAAAGTGCATTCGCTTTCTCTGTTAGTGAACTCGGTTGCCTATGGCGCATACATACGACCGCAAGTAGATATTGAAGATGGTTTCTGAGAAACTCGCTTGATGTGCATAGCCCATAATGCCCACCATAACGCTGTCACATTTCAGGCCATAGGCGACGCAGCCTTTGTCACTTCTTCGTTCGCCATTTCCGCCCGCTGTTTCCCGGGAAGGATCAGCGTTGTCGTGGTGAGAGCCGGGATTACTGTATCTTTTAATTATTGATCGACTGGGTGGCTTCATGCCATTTCCAGTCAATATGTGCTTTTATTGAGATTCTGTCTTTCAATAACAGAGTTTATTACTGTAATTTATTTTTCTTGTTCAAAACCGGTGATTTCATGCCACTGCTCACCATTAAAGCACATAGTAGTAACAGAATGTGCTTTTGTAGAAATTGTGTTTAGACAAGAATGTTATTACCATTTGTTATGCTGCAGGGTGTGATGGAGACGTTCGCCGGGCTGGGATTCACTGCCGGACCACTCATTGGTGAAATATTTGCTTACATAATTTAATTTTTTTTACCTAGTTCAGAAGGTTCCCCTATTAGCGACCTCACTGACCCGCCCCGGGAGTTTGAAAGTGACAGATTTACCCCCACCTATCCTTCTTTCGACTCCGGTTGTATCACCTTTTAAATGTGCTTATGAATCGAAAAGCTAAACTAGAAAAAATCATTGTTTATTAGGGATTGTTATTGAAACGATTAATGGAAATAATGATTGTTTATCGGTCATTCATTCAGGTGGATTCCTCTACGAGCACGGTGGCTTCATGACTCCCTTCCTCGTTCTCGGATCCATTCTCCTCGTCGCTACCGTACTCTCCTGCTTCCTCATCGACGCCCACGATGGTACGGTAATTGTCGTGTTAAGACCATTGCAAATTTTCCCAACAACCCGTTGAAATGTATGATCATGATATCCCGGTGGTTTTTCGGATGATTCGAATGTTCAAAGGTTATAGCGTTTCACGATGTCGCTAGGTAATGCGAATGACCCATATTGTAATTTATAGGTGCTCTGATCATGTTGGACAGGGCAAACGGCATGTGTTAGGCTTTCGATAAGATTATTGTAGTCGTCGCTCGATCTCTTATTGTTAGCCTTTTTTGTCAGGGACCAGACAAGCGCCTTCCTAGCCTATCTTTATGTGGCCATCACTGCAAGCTTTAGGATGATTGGCTGGCCCTACTGGCATTTACAGTTCTCTGTAAATATTATCCGTATGTCTTCATTTATGAGTCTCCCGCCCCCAGAGGCCAACGCAGGGGGCGAAACGGTCAAAAACGTTTGCCTTACTAGTTCTCTCCTTCAACGGGTTTACCCTAAAGTTTGAATATTTAATTCACACATAATAATCTTAAAATTGAATTGTGACTTTCAGATGACCCTGTGGACGAGAATGCGAAGGGAATGCTCGCAATGCTGAAGATCCCTCAGATTTGGTCAGTTTTTCCCTACTTTGAACCATTTTTGCTATTTTAAGAACCTAATCAACTAAATCGAGTTTCAATTGGAAGTGAATACCGCCTTCCATTACAGGATGCTCGTATTCGCAATCATCGTCTGTTCGGTCTCCCTCTCCTTCCTTGACCCCACACTCGAGGGCCATCTCCGATCGGTACGTTCCCCATTCTGCAAAAAGTTTCGCAGCGGACAGGATTCGAACCTGTTCGGGCAAAGCCCAATTGATTTCTAGTCAATCTCCTTAAACACACTATCGTTCATTGTCCGCACAGTGCATAGGGCACATCCTTACATAGCAGCTTTTGTTCTTTGATCTTTATAGTCGTGTGCTTTGTAGTTTGCTCTGACGCCCACTCTGGTCGGTCTGATGTTCCTGCTGTGCGGTGGCATCTACACACTCAGTGCGCCGTTCTGGGGATTCCTCATCGACAAGTAAGAGAGTTGATCTTTGTAGTTTGAAGTTTGTGATTTGTAGTTTGAACCTCAGACCTAACATGGTCGGGTATCAGTTCCATGACTAGGTTTTTCCATGTCTGAAATGAGAATTCAAGAGCGACTTTTGTTCTTTCACAATTGGTCATGACCAACACCTGTAATGAAGAAGAGAACAGAAATGAGAGCGCGTTTCCCTGGCCAGGGAAATGCCACCAGGACACCAGGGGTTCTAAATCGGTTAAAAAATCATAAATGCCATAGTTGAAGAAAATGCCAAATTTCCCGATTTAGACTCGCTAGTCGATACGATATCACTCCCATTTCAGATTCCACTGCACTGACATCCTCATGCTGTTGGGTGCAGTGTTCACAGTGATCGCAATGTTCCTCATCGGACCATCGCCGTTCCTGCCATTGGAGAAGTGAGTCAACAGGCGAAAGACAGTAGTGCCATAATGGACATTTGCTCTATAATGGTGATATGTGGGAAAAGGATCCGTAAAATTATGTCTCAGATACCCATTGCGCTTTGTTTCTTTTACCCGAGTCATAACCTTTTTTTCTTTATTGAAAGTGCACAGAACTTCCCCAGGCAGGAGGTTTCATGCCACTGTCATTGAATAACAACAAGACTACCAATGCATACCAATTTCGTGGGAATTAGTAGAGCACTAAATCAAGCAATACTGACTAGCTTCCCCATGAATCCACTATTCCCCTATGAATATTCTGGTGACAGAAAGAGCGCCGTGGACATTTGCGTCGTGAAAACTAAAAGTAAGACGGCGCAATTGCCTGTGACTCTCTTGTCTTTTACCAGGATATTCCACTGAATTTCGGGAAAAACCACGATTATGCGTTCAGGAAACTGCAGCCGTTAAATAATGTCTCAAATGTCCTGGCGCTCTTGTCCTTCACCCGAGTCATGAAAGTATACTGTATTCAAATAACGCAGAGCACAGCCCCTCCTTATTGTCAGACAGGAGGTTTCATCGCATTGAATAATAGTAGGATTTTCGAAGCCTACCAATGGGCATGAATTGGTATGGGGTCTAAATCAAGAATTACAAATGAATGCCCCCTCTATGGCTATTCCACTGAATTCCGATAAAATGAATAACTTTCTTTCAGGAACCTCGTTGTGATCGGTATATCACTAGCAGTACTGGGAGTGGCTGCGGGCGCCCTCTACATTCCCACCTTCCAGGGATGTCTGGATGTCGTCAAGTGAGTGCATTCTGTGGTTGGGCGAGTTCGAATATGTTTGCTAACTGATCCTATACATTAAAGCTATATAGGTTTCGTGAAACGTAACCATAGTTGGTACGGTAGGAAGTAGGTTGTGGGATTCGGGATAAAGTGTACTGTAGTTGCCTGTTCGCCCTTATCTATCGATTATCTATGATGAGCGCGAGTAATGCGTAGAGAAAAATGACCTTATTCCCAAATGCGACATCGTACACCCGCTGAAGTTGATGAGAGGTATCTACTGAGCCAGCTATACATGTGATCTGTCCCCTATCCTATCTTTGAAAGGCTCGCTTTCGGAGAGACCTCAATTTGCCTCATCCATTCGTTGTTCTTCTGAAAGACGGCGAGAATGAATCAACTGAAAGCGAGAGATGAAAGAGAAACAAAGTGACGATTATGTGCCCCTTACACTAAATCGAGGAGAGGCTTTCCCAGCTTTTGCGCGACCGACCGCAGAGCTCACTTCGTCATAAGATGGAGGATTCTCTGATAGGGAACAGAATCCAAGCAGAATTTCACGTTTCTGTCGTCTAATTCCTCCGGAGCGGTCGTATTTCTTACGTGATACTCAGTCGGTCCGAGGGAAATATACAACAGAAACGCGCACTTCTGCTTGGATTCTTTTCTCTATTCTCTAACTCGCCAGGGTCTAGGATGCTGGGTCCATGACTTAAGTCTTTATTCCGGGGTCAGGGGGATAATACAAGGGGATGTGGTCCTGCCGGTGGACTGCAGGGCCAGTCGATTAGGAGTTACACCCTGGCGTTCCAAGCGTTTTCTCCAGGGGATCTTTGTTCGCGGGCACCGCTACCAAT
>JACMIF010001520.1:1609-23179 GCA_014805445.1 Diplogasteroides magnus | reverse complement strand
GACTTTCACTACTCCTAAGGCTTCTTCAATAACTGAAGCTACCACTGTCATAACGACATCTAGCAAGGAAGCTTCTGAACCGAATCTTCTCACAAAAACGACAATGGACACTTCTGAGATCAATCTTGAGGACAATCAAAAGACTTTCGCTACTTTTGGGGCAGACAAGACATTCTTCACCCCCTCTCACACGAAGGCCCATACCGAGACATCGAAAGTTTGTGAGAATCAAGATGCTCTTGCGGATTTCACCATGCAGTTGGAAAATGTCCTCACTCAACTCGATGAACTGGTCACATCACTGAACGAACTCATTTCCAAGCAGAAGGATGCGTCTGAACGAACCCTTACGAACAACTTCTCGTAACAACGACAAGACACTACTGATCAACACAGGCAAATGAATAGATGAAATGACGAGAGTCCAGTGTTCTTTTTGTATCGTACTGCTTCTCCCACTTTTAATGGTAGAATATCTGCACTTGGGCAAGATTGTCTTCAGGCCGATTAAGAGCTGTATTGACCCAATTAGACTGGAAAGTATAATATAACTGAAATTCTAACCACTTGATACTTAGATACCTGGTCTTGTTATCTTGATCTGCTTGAATATTGTCATTTCGCTTTTCTGGCTTCTTGGCCTGTCTCATCTCAAGCAATAAAGTCGCCCATAGAAACACTCACAGAAAGAGTTTCGGGACAAGCAGAAGGATGATTGAATGGCCAGTTGCTAAGAAGCGTGGACGTAAGAAGAAAAGATGAGAAAGGCCGTGAGGAATTGGGGAGTAATGAATAGAACGAGAGTATTGATTTATCCCACAGGGGTGGAGAGAGGGAAAAAATGAATTAGACGCAGATTATTGATTTACCCGAGAGCAAACTCCTCATACTCCTTCTTCAATTGTTCCTCCTCCATTGTAACAACTGTATTATTGTGGAAAAACCAACTTGATATGCCGAGTAGGTACACACACACTCCATCTGGCTAACGACGACTGTGCACTCTCAAATTTATTTTCGTCGTTTCTCTGACCGTTAGTCATGATTTTGAATAGGTTTCACGCTCAACATATAAAGGCTGACATTCAACTCCGTTTACCACAATAATATAATCGGCATGATGTCGCATACTTAAGCCACGTTGACCGCTTTTCACTCTCGAAACTGTGTGCTGTTGCATCTTCCGATTGACAGGCACTCTTACGTTTGCATATTTGTATTAAATCAATTAGTTATCGCCGATTGTAACTGTCATCCCGTCCAAGGTATTGTCTATGACTCATGAGATTGAGAAACGACAGCTCGGGATAACACTAGATGCACTGTCGCACATGTTATTATGCATCCTAACTGAACTGTTGCTCTAGTCTATATATCTCACATTTGAAACGTATTCGGTGTCGACGAAATAGCACGTAAAAATAAGAGACCAGGGTGGCATCCAGGTGTGAATAAAGAATAACAGTTCAGATAGGATGCATAATATTTACGTAACCTTTACTTTTATATATATTAACTAAATTATTAGGTTGGCAACTAAGTAACTAGCCATTTTCTCTAAACTTCGGTATTTCTTCAGCCATTGCTAGCAACTTCTATTCATTGTGGCTACTTACAACTGACTAAAAGTTACACACGTACACCGCGTGATATGTTTCGGGTTTACCTGCGAGGCTCAGAGCAACGGTCGAAAATGGACCCATTTTTCGCCAAATTCAGTCAGCATCAGATAAAAATTCGCCAAAATTTTTAATAAGCTCTCCAGATCTCCCCTATTTGCCACCGTGTATGTTAGGTTCTTAGCAACATATTGCTTACATATTGGCACCCTAACGATTTTCTCTCTTGACTTCTTAACAAAAAGTGCCAAAAAATGCTATTTCGCCCATATATTGAGCTTTCGTATTTACTTCTCCTTCTCATTGTTAGTTAAGCTCATGATTCTTCAATAAAATAATACAAACTATTAAGTTTATTGAACAATTCAAAGCGAAAAAAACCGTTAATGGCTCCAGCGAAGGGCCTCCGAGCGCAAATCGACGAGCAAACACACACACACGCATGTGAGTTCCTGCCTGGAAATTGTGACACCTAAATTGATAAAATAAATATAAAAAAATAAATTGAAATTGAAATTGCAAGCCATCTTGCAGTAATCTTCATGCTCCCTGCAGCATGCTTCTTCTTTGTGATATGAACATATGTGTTGTTGGGATAGTTTTGCTTTGTTAGATAAATTTTATTTTTAGAAAAATATTCGGAGCAAGGAATGGAATAAGCGAGGCATATAAACGTACAAATAAAATCTACCTCAGGTCGCAATTGGGAACTTATGGAACAATAAAATGACAGGTGCATAAATCACATAGGAATATTGCAAAGAGAACGCTGAATCTGGAAGACTCGTCTACAATTGAAATTGCATTATATTTGTACACATCACTGTTCTAGGAGGGCGACTAGGGTTGGGTTTGGGATGGAAAAAACCGCTTGTGCCATGGATAATTGCGCCGTAATAGTGAAGTTTCATAATTGTGGCACAAAATAGCCATGACACTCGCATATTTTATCATGGAAGGACTAGGTTAAATGGATAAAATCTCCCACAGGGCAAAGTAGATAAAAAGACCCTTATAAATACTCTGAATCCGATTCGAAATACGTGAAAGTAGGTCTTGTGGCATATCATATGTTAGAAATAAGAATGTAAAACAAAAAATGTACACAATAATGATACAAAACAAATATGTCAATTGCACCTGATACAAAACAAATAGGTCAATTGCACCTAGCCCTTGGCTCAAGTTTGTTACCGTAACCAGACAATGGTAACAAGAATTACAGTATCCCTGATTCAGGCTATGCCGACGTAGTCGCGAGACCTATGACGGCATTTGGGGAGAACCGCCCACCACAGTATATTGATCTAGGACCATTAGCAAAGATTCATTTTTCGTAAATAGATACATATCGTTCATGAGCAATGTTCGCCATCATTGTTATGTAAAACGTTTGCGGTTCCTGAGGGGAATTGTGACTACCTTAATCTTCATTGCCTTTCTAGATGGTGCTTGAGTCGGGTCATATTGTTTACGAAAAAGGCTAGCATATTAGATAAGACGACCCTCTTGGGGAGTCCTCCCTTTAGGTCAGTCTGCATAACCCATTCGAGTATCGAGTGAGTGGGAGAGATTGGAGAGGCGTAGACCTTCATGAGTGATGGACCGTTATTGCCCCTGAATCAATCAATCAATCGATAATTGATAAAACGTACTGTGATCACGAAATTGACCCAGCTGACTACCGTACCTGACAATCTTCTTGTTCGCATTGGGCGGCAGAAGATGGCTGTCTACCGACATGAAGTACCCCGTGTACACTGCAATTTCAGTTGTGTTTCACCACTTTTATAAATAGGGATTCTATAGATAATTAATACGCGTTCCGTTCTGTCCCGTAAATATTGTAAAAGTAAAATCATAAATGGTCACAACTAGATGTGCGTTACTATTACTAAAGGTATTGACTTCTATTATTACCCCCAGACGAACAAAAATGGGTACTCTACCATTCTTCTCCGGTTCTTCGTCAATCCTCCTCACATCCAGAAAGTCCCTCGATGCGATGTATCCTCTCATTGCAGGCGCGCTCACAGAGTAGAAGAGGACTGTTCGGTCGTCGACCTTCAGTACGTCCTGAACGGAATTCCAGGTTACGATAGATTCCTCACCTTAAGACTCACCTTAGCATCCAGTACTTGGTCGTTCCACTTCGTGTTGTTGTTCCACACTGCCTGCCACAGCTGCTGTGGAGTGCACTCGAACGTCGACCTATACGAAAAGTCGTCCGAGGTGTGAGGATACGGTAACCCATAAACAAGGATTATCCCCCCTTTCCGTCAAGTCAAGATTGGTTGGCGTTAGTAGTTCCTTCATCCTTTGGTTATGAATCATCAATCTGATGCCACAGTAAAACATAATTGCTTCCAGATCTTAGTGCGTGATGCGAGATGAAGGGCAGAAGTGATGACAAAGTGATGGTAATAGGTGTACGGTAATCAACGAATGACAAATTGCACAACTCCTCACCGAATGTAAAAGGCTCCCTTGGGTGACTGTCTGACTATAGGCTCAGTCTGTCTCAGTTCCCTCCACATGGCGACTTCTCCCAGAAGACGTCGTGATTCAAGCTCCGCCGTGCAAGCAGCCTAAATAACGGACTACAATAATCCTGCTAACCTTAGCTCACAGTAATCTTGCCGACATTGCATTATAGGAATATTGACAAAATAGGATTACAGTAATCTTGCCAACCACGCAATTACGAAACTTCAAGAAGGATTACGGTACCTTGATGTAGCTGGCTTTGCTGCGCTTCGGCTGCGCAGCGCTGGAAGAGTTGCCTGAATGGACTACCGTAACCTCATTCTCGCTTCGGGGGCCGTCACCTCTCTGATCATCCTCGGAGTCGGAAGTGAAATCAAGAGCAGACCGGAACTCATCCTCGGAGAAGCAGATGACAGGGCGTGCTGGGACTCCGTTGCGTCTTAAGAGGAAAAGCTACAGTAATCGCAAATTGTTTTGTTTTTGGATAGGGCAAAGTTCATACATAAATTGTTCGCCAAAGACTTCAAATATATTCATAGTAATGTTGAAAGAGAAATCCCCCAACTCCTGTTAAAGACGCCGTTACGTCTTATGAGGAAAGCTACAATAACCCAATTTCGTTGCGGAATACAATTTGTGCGTATAAAACGTTTGATACCCGGATTGATGCAAACACATTGACTTTACTAAAACCATAATTTCAAGATGAATTTGTGGCAGTGATGAAACATAACTCCCCCACCTCCTGCCAATGCTGGCATCCGAAGAATTCCCATCGCCCCGTTCCATCATGTTCCTCTCACGTGGAAGCACTCGGAAGGGCATGAACCACAGCTGAATACGGTAACTCTATTTCGCGTCGGAACGCAGACAATGACATAAAGCCGTAACTGATTACGGTTATACAAGGGTTCACATTTCCCTACACGGTGGTAGGCACAACGAAAATCGGTTAATTATAGTGCAAAATGACCAATTTTACACAAAGTTTGGCAAGGTGACAACGTGATTTTGTAACGATCGTGCCCATCTATCAGATTACGATATCCTGACCTCGACCCAAGCGACGATAAACGAGGCCAGCACCAGAAGATACTGTGGAAGGCCGACGCCGGTCTTGTGCGAGAAGAAGAAGAGCACCTGAACGCGGCTGCGTCTCACACGGATTTTGGGGTTACGGTACCTTGATGATGAGATAGAGGGAAGTGGTTCCCGTGGTGATCGCCACTGGTAGCCAGTGCGCAATGCGAAGAGCGCCATAGCACACAATCAAGGTGATCATTCTGGAATTTTTCACATTGACTCTTGATTTTCCCATTGACTGTCCTTGATTGTTCGGATTGACGACATCTGGGCACAGCGCCATAACTTTTTTCATTCAGATTTCGGTGAGTCACTCCAAACGAGAAAATGTTCGTCTTAATGTAAAATACAAATATTTCTAGTTTTGACAACAACAAGAAATATTCACTGCGAAAAAGAAACAGTTATGTTGCTGTGTGCCCAAGTGTCACTGTGCCCGATTTTCCCAATGACTCTCGGAGCGTTCCTACAGTATCTTCGAAAAAAAGGTTTGGTCCCAAGACGAAGAAGAGTTACCGTAGGAAGACGACGATGACGATATCGAAGAGTGATTCGTGCATGAAGGTAGGCGCGAAAATGTTGATTTCATGGATGAAATCCTGCGGAACATCGTCGCCTCCCTTGGAGACCTGAATACATTATGTTGAGTAGGGTTTCCACAGCCTGTCAAACAGGAGGGTTTAATTCCGCACGTAGAGGCGAGAGTGAGATCAGATGCTAATGAGACAAATGAAATCACATGCTAATGAGATTTAAAGCAGCTGTGCCACGAACTTTTATTCTTTTATATGCGATAGTGTACGTTCTTATGAGAGCAAAAACACACAGATAATTTATCATGATCATTTCCTCAGCGTTCTAGGGAGCTTCAAAATATTCGCATTCGAAAGGATTGACTCTTGAAACGATTGAATTGAGCGCTCAGTTGAGTACTGTAGATCGCTGTTTAGTTTCTCTGGGCTCTCTCTCATTTCCGTTCACTCTAGAGCCTACGGAGGGCGCTTCCTCGCCCCCTTTACCCTCTCCTTTCTCTGGCCTCTCCTTTGATCTACCGGTCTCTCGTCCTCTCTTCATCTTCCCTCTCCTCTCTCTACCCCCTTCCTCTTTGATCAAAGATCCGTCAGACGTACAGTACTCTCTTACTTTCCGACGCTGCATCTCATCAGAGGAAAGACTTACAAACATGGGATTTTCACTAATCATCATTACCCTACTCGACTAATAGAACAGCGCATCCAGTTTATACTTGAAAAAGTTCGTGGCACAGCTCCTTTAAAGAAGTTTTTGGTATTTATCGGGCTTCAAAATAAAAAATATCGCTAAAAACAAACGTACGATTGTTGGAAATGATAATAGGCACCTGCTAATTTTATATGGGGCGCGATTTGAACATTTGAAAGACAGTTGTGCTATATTAGAACACAACTATCTCTCAAATGTTCAAATCACGCCCCATATAAAATTAACACGTGGCTATTATCACTCCCGACAATCGTACGTTTGTTTTTTGCGATATTTTTATTTTGAAAATAGTTATGAATAAAAAACGGCCTCGCGGTCGACTATCTGAACGACTATCGATTATTCTAATGTGAGACCGCGCGGAATGACGTTAAATGGAATTAATTGTCCAACACAATCCCTACTGTTTGACAGGCTGTGGGTTTCTATACGGTATACCTGTAATTTTATGCGAGAGAATTCATTTCTCATTCGTCTAATCTCCGAGGAGCGGTTGTCCATCAGATGAGCGAGATAACCGCTCCGAGAAGATTAGACGAATGAGAAATGCACTGTATCGCATAAAATTACGAATTTAGAAACTCTAATGATGAACAAAGTCCGTTAGATCCTTGAGTCTAAGTCAGAATCTGAGCGAAAGACAAGAACGACATGGACACTTGCGCCATAAGAATTGGAAAGTTGCGCCATCATCATTACGGCGCAAGTTTCCATTTCACAATTGAGCACAAATGATCTTCAAATGATGTAAGCTCAAATGATGTATGACAAATGAACGTTCTTGTCTTTCACCCCTGAATCTAATCCAGCCGTGTTCATTCACTCCCTGCGAACAATGAAATCACCTGATGAATCAGGCGATTGAGTCATATTACATAGATAATTTCGCTCTATCATCTCACCATAAAATGGATCAAAAATGACATTATCAGATCAGAAACCCCCTCTCACCGTGCAAATCATCCATAGCAGCACGAGAAGAGTGAAGTCGAAGATGGAAAGGATGATAAAGCGCCTCCTGAACAGTTCAAAACGTTTAAAACCCTGAAAAACGGGGAAATTCCCCTCAGGGCCTAGTGCTGTAACAACTGACCTATCCTTGCTGATTCTGGTGCCGGTTTCGAGGCCCAGCAGCGGGTCGTGAATGCTGCTGGCGTCGGATTCCCTGCCTCGTCTGCCGCTCATTGCATCTTTTCCTTTTCTTTTACGGGAAAATTGCTCCGTCTGAGACAATGTATGAACTTTGGGGTAAGGAAGGAAGTACACACACTGAGAAATGATTAATAACAGAAGGCGAGCGCACACAATTGGAACAAGAGTACAGAGCAAGTGCAGGAGAACTTATCAGGAGCCCTGCGACCATGAGGAATCGAGAGACAACGCCCGACGAAGAGAGCGCAGAGAACGAGAAAGTTTGAGCGTGCCGCTTACCGTAATTTAGTGCGACGCAATCAAGTTTGTCGCTGTGGGACTCCGCACCTAGAACTGACTTGGTGCCGGAGCTTTTAAGCGGATCGTTTTGCCTTTCTGCTGCTGACTGGGGTTGTTTATGCCATACGAATGATTTGGGAGGATGCGGGGACGTCGCGACGGGTTGGGGGCATCTCCAGAGGCCCTCGTTTCATCCACCACATAAATCGATCAGTGCGCGATCGGCTATCGCCCTTGTCTCCCTCCTCTCTCGTCGCCTCACCCTTCCTCCCTGATTTGTACGCTATTTTCGCCCTCCCCCTCCACTCCCAGCCGTGCATTGCTCTCACACAATTACAATCTGCACTATGCACGAAAAGCTTCATTGCGTCGTATTTTACCTCTTTTCAAAAAATAAAATAACTATTTGGCCTTAAATGCCCGCGCGATCTTTTACTGGCCATTATTGTTACAGCGGCAACGTCATGAACCCAATTCACTGCCACCGGTTTTCTCCCTTTCTTTCAGTGCTTGTTTAAGCGATTTCCTTTTCACACGTACAATAATCACGAACCGTTCGAGGTGCCGCTGGTCGAAAAGAGCTCAAACAGAGACTGCTAGAAAGGGTAGTGACCACTTCGCGCCTAGCACCTCTATCACCTTATAAACACGTTCATTGTTTAATGTATAATATTTATAACTCTAATTCATGAAACGTTCCATTCATTTCTTTTGTTTAATTGACATGTAAATCTATATACCTATTATTATGGCGATGCCTTTGCGCGTTCCCACACTCGCTTGTATTCTCTGTATTATCGAGGCTGATTTTCACGTGATTGTGACCTTTCGCTTTCGATCAATCGACCAATTCACTGATTACGGTCACACCTCTTTGTTTCAGATTTGATGTCCTAAGACGATATTGCCCGGTGATCGTCTGTTGATTTGTTGCTGTTAATTTTACAAGTATATTCTCTTCCGTGCCTAGCACGCTCTGTGATTTGTTGAGGTAAGGATTTTCTTTCTTTCTCCGTTTTCGTATTCTTTTCCCACGCGAAAACCCGAGCCTGAGCCAACGTTGTGCAATGTGTTTTCTGCTCCGCTATCCCGACTTTCGCAACTCTCACGATGATTATAACAACTCAGCTGTTGTGTGACCACTCGAAACCACAAACTACAAGTCTTTTCGTCAACCTTAACTCAGCCTCCCCCTATGGTTTGCTCTCGCCGGGTTATAGCCTGTAGCAGTTGATCGTTGAAATAATCTTGACTGGGCTATTTGATTGCTTTTTTCAATATGTCACACCACCTGCTGTGAGCGTATTGTGGGCAGAATAGTGAAAAATAACTAAATCAATCTGCACATTTCACGGGATGCACTCTTCAGAACGCTAATATTTTCGATTTCGCCCGTTGATACCAGCATATTTTAGAGATAGGCACTTTGCAGGTAAAAATTTAGCATTTTAGCACGAACTCTGCCCATGCATGATTACCATTTTTGGATTAGCCCTGGCTTATCAGGCCCTGTTTCGACAGCCGCTTACGAATGTAAATCGCTATCTAAATGCTGCCAAAATGACTAGATTGACGCACGGGTACGCTCTCATAATACTAGTTCCTTGTGTGAATTTAATTATGTTTCAGAAAATATTATGTTATGATTAACCAGTCAAAAGGGCGCGTCGCGATTTCGCAATAGTGTTCAGATTTACACACTGACTAGCGCTTTATAAATAGAATAAAAGTATGATATATGATTAATGTGATAATATGAATAATAAAATAATATTTTATTTCAGACCAGTGTCAGGGTATTCTGAAGTATCAAGAAAATAGAGCAAACATGATGGTTCACGATGAAGACATGTTTCCCATGGATGAGGACTTTGATGAGGAAGGAAATGTGAGTTTCGAAAATCAATCAATATTCGATTACGGTAGTTTTCGTTGCAGGGCGCAATGATTGACGAGGATATGGATGATGATTGTGACGAGTACAAGAGAGTGCCTGATGTGAGTGTATATTTTGGTCAGGCGTCGTTTTGGAAATTCTGGAAAGAGACATTCTGGAACCGTTGGAGAACGCTCCACGGCGTGAAAGAGTAAAAGAGAAGGAAGATTTAATAGTGCAGAAACAAGTTCCAAAATATCGCCGTTTTAGAATTTCTGGGATTTCAAATGTCGCCTTACCGTTTAATTTAAAATTTAGCGAATAAGTTTTTTAGGGCGCCATAAGCGAGCCTCCTCCAAGTTCGTCTTATATGTGAGTTTCTTACATTTTTTTCTTGATATGGCTTTATTATTTATCGATTGATCCTGTTTCTAAATGCTCTTAAGTCCCGCTGCCGTGGATCCTTCCATGGTTCTTGAAGTGTCAGATCTCACCGTCAATCCCAATGTCAAGGTTGGAAAATTGTTCATCGCTTGAAACATACCTGAGACGGGTTTAGTAGCAATTTTTTTCACCCACCGCTGAGGTTTAGTTTGATTACTGTTGCTGATTACCGTGATTAAAATTCTGTACATATTGGCTTCTCTAGGGAATTTGAAAAATTTTGTCAGAGTGAAGTAACAGCTAATGTTGCATTCAGGTTGGCCCACAGGACTTTGTTCTGTTGAAGGTACTGGGCAAGGGAGGATATGGAAAGGTAAGCATTCTAAGGGAACATGACATTTTGGAAATGCCGTTTTGGAATTTTATGCAATTATGGCAGATACAAAAACGTTCCAATATGATCAGTTCCAATACGGCCGTTCCAGAGTGTCACGTTCTCGCATTCTCACGCCCTATTCTATATTATTTTTCCATTTTCTGGTACTCTAGGAGATCGCAATCCAGTACACATAATAACTATGCATTATTGTTTTCTCATAGCTAATTTTCCGCAGCTATGCTTAATTTATACGCAATTACGCACAGTATGTACAACTGCGTAGAAATTTGTCATAGCTGCGGAAAAAATAGGCTTATCTATGTGAAAACAACCATGCCTAGTTATGCGTGACTATGCTTGATTTTCTTCCATTTGGAGTAGTCTAGACACTCGTAATTGCATCAACTGTTTTTCACACGTTACGATCTATGGCTGCACAGTATTTACCGTTTTTTATGCTAAATTAGGAATGGCTGCGAAAAAACTTAACATCTGTTGCTGTTAATATCAATTGCAGCAGTTGCTTTACTATTGTTTCGTATTCCATGTTTCGTTCCCTAAAATCTAGACATAATCTGCATTTTCGCCTTGCTTTGCACGTTCTGGTGCTAATTCTTCCCGATCTTTGTCAATGCGTCGCTATTCTGCGTCCATGCGAAAGATAAGAATCGGAGCTATTGGCTTTCTCTTTCGTTTCCCCCAAAGGACTCTCCCATTTCGACTGTCAATCAAAGAATTATCAGACAATAATGGAGTGCAATCGGATTGGGGAACATCTCAGATATTAACAAAATTCCTTAATTAATCAATTAACAAAATATATCTAAAAATAACAAAGTATTTTTTAAGGTTTTCCAAGTGCGGAAGACTTCTGGCCAAGATGCGGGAAAGATCTTTGCGATGAAGGTGGGTATTTGAAATCTGCCCCGAACGAGTGACCCATGGGGGCTACAGTATTGAATGTTACCGTAATACTCTCTCCAGGTGCTCAAGAAGGCCACGATCGTTCGCAACCAGAAGGACACGGCGCACACCAAGGCCGAGAGGAACATTCTGGAGGCGGTAAGATATTTAAATTATTTAATTTCCCGCTAATTAATACTTTTTTATCGGCGCTAATTCAAATTGTGTTTGCAGGTGAAGTCGCCCTTCATCTGCGATCTCTCGTACGCATTCCAAACCGGCGGCAAGCTCTATCTCATCCTGGAGTATCTGTCGGGCGGAGAACTGTTCATGCACTTGGAGCGAGAGGGTGAGCGAAAGTTTGGTACACTGTTCTTACCGTATCCTACACATAGTTCAAAAGATACCCCCCCCCCACCTGGTGACCTCCACTCTGAAACTGAAACTGTCCACTATTCTTGTCGTATCCTTAGGATCGCTTTTTGGAAAAATATGGAATTCCAAAAGGTCAACCGGTTTCTAGATGCATAATTTTCCATAAGGCGATCCCTACCGTAACCTGCACATGTTAAAAAATCATCAACCCTCTCTCTGTTTTCAAAATCCTGCTCCAACGACCATCCTTTGGACGTGAGTCATAAGGTTTCCCCTTACACATTCGCCTCCCACGGACCCGCTTTTCGGCTTGTAAGCGTTCATAACAACGACCCACCCTCAAACCCCGGTCGCGTCACCTTTTGGACTGTTTGTGGCGTTTTGTTATTTGTGCATTCATTGTTCATACGCGACGTTATGTAATAACTTTATTCCAAACTTTATGGATACCAAGAGGTTTCAAAAGTCGCATTTTCCACTCGGGAGACCGCGATATTTGGTGGTCATCCATATTTGGGATACGGTAATCCACTCAATTGGCGAACACGTCGGGGATGCCCTTCTTGTCCAGGCGAACGTACGTCTGTAAATTAGGGGATAATCAGGAAACGACAGAAAGATGAAAACGCACCATATAGTACTTGGCGAGACGGTCGAGGCTCTCGAACAGCTGCTTCTCGCCTTGCGGCTGCTCCACATAGACGTATTCCACACCGTCGTGGTTCATGGTCTTGATGGGGAAATGCCTGGAGATCAGAGTAACGCAGGACCTTCAGCCATAAATGCATACAATGGAGTTCCGCGGGCGGTACGATAGATGAGAATCAGCGGCAGCTCCGATTCCATGTCTCGCAGCTTGTTGCTTGTGACCGTCTACAGTAATCCGGCATTTCGTGATGGGGGCTGGGGCTGCAATTTCAAACCTGATGGTAGAAGCGGAACGCTGTGCGTCTGATGACCATCGCCTCAGCCTTGATAATCGAACGAATGCCGATGTAGAGCGCCTTGGCAAAGTTCTCAGAGCTAAAGGGCGAAATTTAACAAAAATCGGAACGCTAAAATCCGCACCTGTCGTTGCGGACGATCAGGGGCTCGAGCTGAAAAGGAATTTGGATTGTTCGGACTCCGAACACGAATTTCTGAAGCTACCGCATACATTGGCCCTCGCCTCCTCCTCGTCCTCCGTCCTCGTTCCGGCGGTCTTGCAGGAGGACGAGCGACTAGCAGACGATGTCCGAGCGGAGGCTGAATGATCCAGTTGAGCGGCTACCGTACCCTCCGACAAACGCACAGTGAGAGGAGTTGTTCGAGCTCTCCGACGTGCTGCGCGAACGGTGCGTGGACACCTGAAACTTTTGACATTGGCGACGGGATTTTGGGCGCGTAATTCAAACCTTCTTCACGGACGCGACATCGCCGAAGGCCTTGTCGAAGTTCGCCTGCATAGGATTACGGTAACCGGCTATCGATTAGGAAGGGGTTAGTGTACCTTGATGCAGGGCTGGCCATGCTCGCAACAGGAGGCCGCGTGCGATGACGACATGGGGAATGAATGAGGGGACGGGGCTAAATGAGTAGGGGGAGGGGATTGGAGACGTGTAAATTATGCTGTGCGCAATATGGAAAGGTCGTCTCGTCACGTATCGTGAAATAACACCCATTGGGGATTCAAATTCGCCAGTAGAGTGCATTTCCTCTTGCCTACTTTCCGCGGAGCTGTTATTGTTTCTACAAGCGATAGATAGCCGCTTCGAGAGGATCAGACGAATGAGAAATGAACTTTATTACCGATTTAGGAACCTTAGAGCCCATTGGGGGGATTGTTATTAGAGTTGCGCACGACCAATTTAGTGCAGATGAAGGGTAACAGGCAACGGTACCACGATGTGAAAATGTTGATCCAACGATTCTGCTGAGATTCCCCCCACTCACCTACCAGCTTTTATCCTGTAAACCTTCATTGCATCGTGTTTTGAACTTTGATACTGCATCAATCGCAAACTGACTTGAATACCGTATTCAGGAATCTTCCTCGAGGACACGGCGGCCTTCTACTTGTCCGAGATTGTCGTTTCCCTGGAGCATCTCCATCTTCAGGTACGGTATTTAGGAAATCAATATTTGTTAACTTGGACCGATGCTAAATTTTCTTTTATCAGGGCATCATCTACCGTGATCTCAAGCCTGAGAATATTCTGCTTGATGGAAAGGGTCACGTGAAGTTGACTGATTTCGGACTGTGTAAGGAGACGCTGGACGGTGACTCGAAGACGCACACGTTCTGTGGAACCATTGGTTAGTATCACGCCGTACGGAATCCAAATATCACTTTTCTTAGAGTAGCCTTCAATATATGCACGACGCCGTGCGGAATCCTACCGTAATCCATTTCAGAGTACATGGCGCCGGAGATCCTGATGCGATGTGGTCACGACAAGGCAGTGGACTGGTGGAGTCTGGGCGCACTCATGTTTGACATGCTCACGGGTGGTCCTCCCTTCACGGGAGAAAGCAGGAAGAAGACCATTGACAAGATTCTCAAGGTAAGTATAGTCCTCGTGATGTCGTGCAATTATCGATTGATTAGGGCCGTCTCACGCTACCCGCGTATCTGACGAACGAAGCGAGGGACCTCATCAAGAGGCTTCTGAAGAGACACGTCGAGACGAGACTCGGAGCCGGATTTGACGATGCTGCCGAGATCAAGGTACGGCAGATATCGCGGAAAGAGACTAATGACTAGAGATCTGTCTCATCTAATGATTATTGTATGATGCCTGATTGTCGAGATGATCAGTCAGGTACGGTGGGAACTGTGGGATTACTGTAATTCGTGATTCGATATCGATTTTTTCTTCTTTTTAGGCGCATCCCTTCTTCCGTCATCTCAATTGGGACTCAGTCTATCGACGAGAGGTTGGACATTTCATTGATTAGGGCTGGAGTTTTTGATATGTGGAGATCATTGGTTTTTGAGGGTATACTGTAGTAGGGTCAACAAATGATCTTTTCAAAGTTGGCCAATGAGTTCAAATTTGGCTCCGAAGCAGAACGAATGCAAAAAAATACGATTTCCAAGAAATCATCTCATTATCTCAAGCCATTCGCCCGCATTCTGTAGTGTTTTTGAATTGTATATTGCCTTGCCGCCTTTCTGAATCCTTCTTCAATTCCACCTCATTGCAGATCGAGCCGCCGTTCCAGCCGAACATACAGGACGAGGAGGACGTGTCGCTCTTCGATACCAAGTTCACCAAGGTTCGTAAAATTAGGATGACACCATTTGTACATATTCCGTAACTCTACCAGTTTTCATTTTCTCGATTCTCAACCAACAGGAATGTTGTTTGTCTCCTCGAGTCAAGCAACTTTACTGTTGGTAGCGGCGAATCATGAAAATGAGAGCTGAAAGAGTTGGCCAGTTGTGCGCAAGTGTCGTCATCCCGGGAAATCTGGATTTTTTAACGAAATATGTTTAAACTGCGTCTGTTTCTAAAATATTTGTAAACAAATATTAATCGAAACATTGCAGATGACCCCCGTGGACTCTCCGTGCGATGCGACATTCTCCTTGGCTGAGAACAACCCATTCGCCGGATTCACATATGTCGCTCCCTCGGTGCTCGAGCAGGTGATTTAGGGCTGCTGACTAGCCATTAATTGGGGTGATTACGACTTGAGTTACTAGTGCGGCGATTCTAGGGACCAACAATTCGTGTTATGCTCCTCTTCTTCTACCTCGCGTTAATCACGTTTCGGAACCGAGCCCGCAAAATGAGTATTTTGCCTCCATAGTTTGCGGCTTCTCCTAGCGTTACACCTCCACCCTCCAGATCTTCAGTGATGGCAGGTGATATATAGCAATCGAGTAGCCATTAATCGTCGTGATTCCGCCTTGAGCTGCTAGTGCATTGGTTTTGCTTTCATAGCGATTATTTAATACATTCTTGATCGCTTGTAATATATAATTGCAATGAACGCAAATCAAAACACGTTGTTCCACACTCTCCTGGCCATCACAGGACGATCAGTTAGGGAAGATTACATTTGACAAACTGTAACTAGGTGATTTATGATCACACGGTTGGTATTGATAGAGAGGAATTTCCAAGATGTTGATTAGATGTTCACTGAACTTCCCCTTCAGATGGCAGTGGCTTCTGAGGTGTCCGCCCGACGTGCGGTGCGGAGGCCAAACGCGCCTTCACATTTGAGGTGAGAGATGGGTTTACTTTAGACCGTAATTTCATACATCGACAGGGTTCGTGAGGATAATTTCAATGAAGAGTGCCTCCCACACAAATGAGAGCTCAACATTTGCAGAGTGGCTAACACAAAAACTGATCATTTCCAACAGTGAAATGTATATATTTCCACTCTGCAGAGTGACTTCGTAGTTTTTTAAACGACCTTGCCCATGTATGCGTCGTTTAGAAGGGTACTAAATCACGGTTGATACCACAAATGCGAAATTTTTGCAGTGACGCGATGCAACAGTGAGGAAAGTAGGACGCTTTGAGAGAAGTAGGGGGATTCAAGACACCTCCCATCTCCCAATCACCAATTTCTACTCTATCCTTTCCCACTTTCTGATTTCTCCTCTCCAATTCCACCTAGGTCAACTGAGATTCCTTTTCCCGCATTTTCCAACCATTTTAATGCGCTATTTTTACATATGTTTTGTCTACAGCTAAAGTTGCACTGCGCCTCTTTCCCTTGTTGATAGAGCTAACTAATTTGCGCGCGTTTTTAATTAAGAATATCGAAATTGTTGGTCGATTTACGCTCTTTCCCCCGAATTGTTGCCGCCGCTTCTTATTATATTCTTGCTTGAAGAGCAACCTTCTGGGTACAGATATTGTGTGTTAAACTCACAATTAAGCACTTGTTTGGCTGCTGCATTGCTGGCTTTCTAGAGTGTCGCATAGACAAATTGTAGCCTCTATAATCTTTGATGCGCAGTCGTACTCTCTCCTACGATCGTCCATGGGGGATATGACTACAGCAAGAATATGCGACACGCTACAGTACACTATACTCTCACTTGAGATCAGAACCATGCGATTACATTACACGTACTTTACTCTCTTTCACATGCCTATTTTTAAAATATTCCCCACCCTCCGCCCTCGATTCTTCTACAGTAATCAACACTACGATTATTGATTGTTATGACCAACTTTGGTTATAGTTGTTGAACGTGCGCCGCGCCCAAGTGAATAAGGTTTTCATCTCCGGGTGTTACTCTCATATTCGTCAATGTCCACATCTTTTTATTTAATTAATTCTTTTCTTCGTTGTTTTCGCTCCTTTCTTCATAAGAAAGGGGCGTTGTCTGTTAGTAGTTTATCCTTTTTTCATTGTTTGTTCCCCCTTCCTTCTTGGATATTCATGTTTCTTTCCTCCCACGCGAAGTGCCTTGCTCATCCCATCCCCGTTCACCCGTTGCGCCTTTACCCACAGTGTTTTACTTTGACAGAGAAGACAATGCCTGAATTCGGATATCGCCTGTTGTTCCGCCTAAAGTGTGCCTGTTTCTAGATAAAAAGAAGCCTGTTCGTTTGCTAAACTCGAAGACTTTCACACAATAAAACTACGATACCGAGCTCCAGATTCTGGATCATCTTAAGATCATCCTGTATTTATAAAAATTTCTCTCTACAAAAATAGACTTTAGACAATCGATAAAGGCAAAGATCACTGTGAGATCGTTTGGACAAAGAAAATGATGTGTATGAAATCCTACTAGATTACAAGAATACAACAAAAATGGAGAAATTTAGAACATTATTAGCGAAAGCATAGACAGGTGATATGGTACCCGGACTCTACAGTAATCCTACTGCATCCCTTAGAAGCTCTCGTCTCCTTCGCCATCAGAAATAGCCATTTCATCCTCTTCCAGAATGTCTTCTCGCCTGAAAAAATCGATACATGAGCTCTTTACTGCCAATAGTAATCCTCTACAGTAATACTTTAAAAAGCCGAGATCCACCGTATCTTGTCAAATGAAAAAAAAATCAAATCAAAACGTACAAATTATCCGGAGAATCTTCCAGATTCAGCGACGGCCTACGAGGCGTGACGTGCGATTCGCCGCGGTCCACCTCAAATTTAATCAATATTCGAGATTACGGTAGTCGCGACAGCCCAAGCAATCAATCAATATCCCCACCATATATGTCACATTGAGGCGTCCGTTGCCGTCCTGTCTCCTCTTCGCAATGTTTCTCTGCAGTGCGCGACCATCGTCGGCGGACTGGAAGAAAAAATCGATATTGTAGATTACGGTAGGAGGCAAGATCATCAAAAATATCTGTTCGGACTACGGTAATAGTCGCTTACCGTGTCGTACATGCAGCACTTCTGCGCGTATTCTGCAGCTTGATCCAGCTGTCCCATGTCCAGACAGTACTTGGCGAGGAAGACGAGGGCTGCGGGAGCCCGCTCATTGTCCTGCAACACAAGCAAATTGTTGTCGCATGTGGTTGATAACAGACACTATCTGACTGGAGTGAGTTATCAGACCGTGAGGCTGGCACACAGTCAAAAATTGACCCCCAATGAAACTTTTATACCTGACTAAGTCGAGGGCGCTGAGTTCAAAAATCAACATCTCAATGTCTGAAAATGAGTTTGAGAGGTAGGAAAAATCGACAAATTTCGTACTCGGAAAATCTAACTTTTTTCCTAGGCGTCCAAACCCCATAAAAGTATAGTAATTCTTGATCCTCTCGACGAGATAAGACTTTTTGCTGTTGGGACCGTCCCATGAAACTCAAAATTGACAAAGTTATAGGCATTTGTTTCCGAAAAACGGCCGCCTTGAAAAAAATTTGGCTTAAGGGGCGTTTTTTTATTGTTTCATTCGATTCTCCATGAAATTCTACCTCTGAGGTGAAAATTTCATCAAAAATTTCTTTTCCCAACGACTTCAAAATGTTGGTCAAAGTGGGTAGATTTCGTCAAAATTAGTAGCCAAAAGGTCGCTGGTTCGAATCCCGCCGGATACAAATGTCTTTTGCACCATGATGCAGGCAGTTTCAGAAAAAGTGCCAGGGGAATTAAATGCTCGTACTGACTCCCTCTATCGATTTCCGTTGAGAAAACAGGGTGTCATCCTAAGTCATATTATTTTTCTCGGACATTGTCTTTTTTTCGGTGTTTTCTGGCGAAAAATTGGGGGTCAATTTTTGACTGTGTGCCAGCCTCACGGTCTGATAACTCACTCCAGTCAGATAGTGTCTGATAATTACCTTGATTATTTGTAAATTGCGCGAGCAACCTAATTCTGCCAGGAAAAACATCCACTTCCACTGATATCGTTCAGATCAAGTGATTTGACTCGCCGAGATGTACTTATTCGAACTTTTTATCGGTAGACATTCACCCAAGTCAAGCCCTGACAACAACAGAGCTGGGCTGACCCTATGATTTACGGGAGTGCAAAGTTTTGATATTTTTGGCTCCGCCTAGCGCAAAATCAGGATACATGCCAACGCAAAATTTTCCAATTTTAAAGGATCCCGGCACCGAATATTCAACCCTTATAAACTGTACGCGCTGTTTGATAGGGCTGGCGTTGATGTGTTATTCTGCCAAAGGAAACTGGATAAAAATTCTACAAAGCAGGGAGCCTAGACTTTAGCGCCATGATAGTAAAATGAACAAATGCGCCACCAATGCGCTGTTCTGGTGTCCTCTTCACCATTGTGGCGCAAGTGTCCATCATATTTCGCCCCATATCTCTCACCTCAACCGCCAAAAACTTCCTCCATTCCCTCTCCTGGTCTTCATTCCAGTTTTCGTATTCCTTCTCTTCATATTCCTTCGTCTCCTCCTCTTTCTCTTCCTTCTTCACCTCAGCGTCGCTCAGTGGATCGACCTTAGGCATCCTGAGATGACATTTCATTGCGGACTGTCAATTTTAGGGCTCACACGCGACAAATGAGCAGCTTATAGAGTTTAAAATTCAATATTTCAGTAGACTGCCGATCAGTGATGGCAATAAAATATTGTATTATTATTGTATTGTATGGCATTATTGTTGCCCAGTTGCTAGTCGGCAACTGCCGCCTTACTGAGTGACTCTACTACTGACTACTACTTACTGACTGACGCGACTGACTCTTTTGAAGCCGCGCCAATCTGCAAACATGTCTTTTTCCCTCCAGTGCTTATTCACGGGTTCGACGAATAAGGGGTATAAGGCAACAAGAAGCTTATATAGAGCCGGATCAGCATCATAAATTCAAGGTGCATAACAATACACGTCAAACTACACATGTATCCTCACTGAAAATTTCGTGATCTACCGAATTTCCTGGGGACCAATCTGCCTGTCCGTTTTCAAAACGAAAATTCACTTTTTAAACTAATAACATGAAGAGGCAGTAAGGAGCAGAATACAGAGCAAGATCGGCATCACACATGCAAAATGAAGCACACTACGTTACGTAGTCTACGTAGTAGCTCGTATTATAGACTATAATTTATAGTAGCGCTACACGTCAGAAAATTGACACGTTACCTTTCGTTGTGAACCATTAAATATTGATTCTTCAAGAAAAGATGCAATAATATGCATAAATGAACGAATAAATGAATAGAGAGATATTGAACCGAATGATCAACCGTAAAAATAAAACCCGCCCTATTCCGGCAACACATCTCCATTAAATCGCCTCCGTGAGAGGTCAGGTATGACAGAGTTTGCAAGACTCGAATTAATTTGATTGATATCGAAAGATTCTTCTCAACATTTATTCTGAACTAGCAACGAACAGGACGGCAAATCATGAAGGGAACGTTAAGCAGGAATGGTTGCGAAATAGCTAACAAATGGAAAAACAACAAGCTCTTCACGAGAAGAGTGAAGGCTAGGGAGAAAGTGGTATTCCTGTGACAAGTATGAAACGGCACAACGATCAACCAAGATTTATGTGAAAAAATTACTAGTCTAGATTCAGAGTTTGTGGCTCACAATGTGGACATTATGCTTAATTCTATGCCATCATAAGTACTCTCAAACGCGTTCAAATAGGCCTTCACCTTCCCTCCTCCATAAGTATATAAATTACGGGCAGTATCGGTGGGATAGTCACTTTGGTCAATTGTAGTTGATTCCGCATCCAATTCGAGCTGAAAAGGCAATCATACGCATGATATTTTGTTTTGTAATTTCTGCTTGATGTTGTTCTTTCATGTTTCTGCGCATGGACAAATGAAATGAAATGAATGAAAAAATGACTACTTTGATTTTGAAGATAAACAATATGCGTTGTATTAAAAAGGGGCTTCTGACTCATTAAAATCAAGCTCATATGCGTTTATTGAATGCAAACCAGAGTTGGTAGAATGATCTTTTCCTTCTCGCTGTGTTCTCCATCGTGCGGTCGTCCCAAGACAGACATGATCGCACGATGGAGAGAGAGCACAAGGAGACGGAATGCACTACTTTAGTAATCCTGCCAACCCAGATGCAAACTAACCGTCTCTGATAGCTGTGAAAGTGAAATACAATACAGATAACTGAAAGTGACGACCTTTGGAGATGAAGACCGAAGAAGAATCTGCAATTTTCACTTATTTGCAATCTGGTGATCAAAAATGAAGGATATCAGACACTATCTGACTGGAGTGAGTTATCAGACCGTGAGTCAAAAATTGACCCCCAATGAAACTTTTATACTTGACTAAGTCGAGGGCGCTGAGTTCAAAAATCAACATCTCAATGTCTGAAAATGAGTTTGAGAGGTAGGAAAAATTGGCAAATTTCGTACTCGGAAAAT